>BLKM01000706.1:0-97485 GCA_013340265.1 Coptotermes formosanus
ACACACACACACACACACACACACACACACACACACACACACAAATGTAGAGGTGCAGACGAAGATCTGTGGCCAACAGATGGACATGTGTGACCTACCTGTTGTAGCCTCCACCTCCTGGCTGTTGATTAGGGGAGACAGCCATATTGTCAGGTGTTGCGCGATTCACTGTTGGCTTCACCTTGTTCACCTGCTTACTGCTGCTCATGGAGTTCACCATTGCTGTTGGTGTATTCCGATGATTGCGCATCACTGGAAGTCCAATATACATCATAAGCAATAGCTCACTCCCATTATCCACATGGCTAATATGATTATTATGAGACCTACAGCAGATAGGATAATACTTGCTACAAAAACAAGTATCACACTTTAATTATTTTAAACATGGCATTCCTATGCACTGACTATGACATAAACCAAGGCTGCCAAGCCGTGATTTCAGGCTTCTACCGTGATGTTGATAAGACCAGCATGTAATATCCCAGAAGATGGCAGATATCAGGGCTGTCAAATTTGAAACCACTGAGGGGACATTACTGTACCTTAGATATCTAAACCAACACAATTACGTGTCCTGCAATGATCAGGTCTATGAAGCACAAGCACACAGATATGAACTGGACCCTTAAGGTACCAAAGCATTTACTTTATGAATCAGTACTTAAGGGACGTGAAATCTGCACTAAACCTTGTGGACAACAATTTTAACACTTTCTGCAGCTCCTTTTGTCACTTTCTGCTTGTGGTTGGTTGTAACTAAAGTAGTGTTTCCCTGGAAGACAAATATAATCTCAGTATGGTGACTTTCAGGGCATTGTGTATACAACCATTCATATCAGGAGTAGCAGCTATAATTTCATTTTACAAATGACAATACTCCAGAACCGAACACAAGCAGAAGATGTGCAGACCAAGTTGTACAGAACACTGGCTCTTCCACACTTCTTTTATGGCAGTGAAACTGGGACAAAACTAGACTGGAAGCTGCAGAGATTAAATCGGTACAACACAGGCCAAGTTACAACTTCACAAAAAAAAAAATAAGTTTTAGACAAAATGAAAACTGAGTGTTCACAAGGAAGATTCCATGCATACACACAAACCTTGTTTCAACACAAAGACTGAATGGGAGACTTCAGGTACACAAAATAAATTGTTACATGAAATTCATGCAGCAATAAGTGCATTGCTAAAAAGTATTAACCCTTAAGAAAAACCAACATAAAAATTGTAAAATATGTCCATTTGAGCTCAATATTCGACCTGGTACAACAGAAAGTACAACTGAGTTTAACCTGACATTGGACCAATAACAGTTAAGGGATGCACCAAGTTAAGGGCAAGTTGTCCCTGCACTTAATAAAACATGACACTATTAACACACACACACACAGAGGTAAAGTTACAGATATTTCCGAATGTCACCAGCTTTGGCACTAAAACGCATGGTCAACTTCACACCTCAGATTCGTTACACCTAGTGCCCAAAGGATAAGAGGCTGGTTGGAACCCACAGCTAATATGGACAAGGCAGCAAAGAGAAAAGTCTTCGCACTTGACAGGAATACAACCGTGGGCATGCAGCCCACAGCACAGTTATTACATTAAGTTAGCTGTTCCAGACCTTGGCATGTACTATGTTAGATAAAATTACACATGAACAAATAAAGAACGAACTAAATACTTATCCTTCATAGTTTAGACCTCTGATGCATCTAACAATGAAATTAAATGGCTCATGCAGCATGAGCTGTATGAAGTATCTAACTCCATGGAGCAGAGTTCTTCTAAAAAAGCTTAAGATCACTCACTTCACAAGAAAACTTACCACCTTTTATTAAACCCAAAGGTTCACTGCCATACTCACAAGAACTCAACAAAGGTCCCTATCCAAAATCCAGTACACAACCACAAGCCATTTCTTAAAAACTAATTTTGCTACCTCCCTTCCATCTATGCATAAGTCTTCCAAGCAGGTTTTTTTCTTTCAGGTTTACCAACTAAAATAATAAAGGCAAGTCTCATCTCACCCAACCGTACTGCATGTCTTGTCCATCTCTTTCTTCATAAATTGATCATCTTTTGATTTAAAGTACAAATTTTGAACAAGAACAGCAGTTGGCAAAGCAATTAGGCCACATGCTGGACAACGGAGAAATCGTGGCTTCATTCCCAAGAAGACCAAGAAATTCTTCCCTTATCCAAAGCGACCAGACCACCTCTGGGACTCACTCAGCCTCCCATTCAGCAAGTAGCCAGGACTCTTTTCTCTGGAGTAAAGTCGCTGGGGTATGAAGCTGACCACTCACCTCCATTTAGTGCCGAGGTTAATTATGAGTTGAACTATAATTCCACTCCCCTGTATGCCATCATAGCAGGCAAAGAGAGAACTTTACCTTCACTATACAGATTTTGATACCCCCTTCATGCAGTTTTCTCCATCCTCCTAACACTGCTCTGTCTTAGGTTCAAATATTCTCCCCAGCACCCTCTTGCAGCGACTGGACACCATACATTTCAATGGCAAGGGAAGTCGTTAGTCACATTCATCATGTGAGGTGTGATGCTCTCACAGCAGTGAATGTAGAGACTATTGTGTGAAACTGTGCACACATATTTTGGCAGAAAAAGCACCAGTGTTTCAGAGCAATGCGCTACTTCCATATTTAAATAGAAGATGAAGTCAAGCATTAAAAAAAAAGCTGTCCAGGAGAACAGAGACAGGGCTGTTGTCAGACTGATGGGTGACAATGGCACTAAAAAGTGACTATCTGCTATTTGTTCACCTACAGCCATGGTCCTGGTCCCCATTTCACACAACATCACCACTTCCTTCAATGTTCAGCTTCCTCTTCTAACCTGAAGATGGAGTACATTCCTCCAGAACATTAGTGCCTGCCTACCATATCATGAGGTGGATTAGTGTAGTCAGTACAGTGACTATGCTACATGCTGGATGATCTTGGGTTGAAATCCCAGCAGGTGCAAGAGATTTTTCTCATCTCAAAAATGTCAAAACTGGCTCTGGAACCCATTCAAGCTCCTGTCTTATGGGTACCAGGGTTCTTCCCACAGGGTAAACGACCAAGGTGTGAAAGTGACCACTCACCTCCACCTAGTGTTGAGGTTAAGAATGAATGGAGCTATACCTCCACACCCCCCCATATGCCTTCATGGCATCGAGAGAGACAAGTTACCTTTTACATATCTATCAGACTATGTGGTGTCACATCCCACAAGACAGTGACCTTACCACATCAAGTGAAAAGTAAATTTGTGAAGAACTTCATTATGTAATGCTGCAGAACAATAGCATATTAAAACATTATGAGGAAACAAACTTACATGACTCCTCTTTCTCACGGCCAGCCTCACCTGTGAACATATATAACACAGTACATAGCATTAGAATAACATGGTAAAATGATTCTGTTTTCCTCGCACCCACGTGGGCTTCCTAATGTCAAGAGACTACTGTGACCAATAGCAACAGCTGATCAGAAGCTATATTCTTACTCTTCATGTGTGCGTTGAACTTCCTTCTTTTGGAGGGAACAAACTATTAACATCAGGTACCACATATCTAGTAGCCCCATTAATTACACAGCGGGTCTCAAGACATGTCAGATATCTCTACAGAAATCTTTCATTGCCTAATAAGACCATGAGGCTTCACAGTATGTGACAGAAACACTATCCTCTATAAGACATCAAGGATTTACTAATACCAGTAAAAATTCTTGGGAATGCCACATTATTTCTTAAAAAATTACAATAATCTAGCCCATTCTAAAGGGTGAATGGAGGAAACAACATGCCCATGATGAGGTACTGGCAGGAAAAATATGAATGATAATTCTTTATGTATTCCCAATCTGTATTTAAATTCACGTCAAGCTTTCATTGTTCTTTAGTATATTTTAGGTTACTGCCAGCTGCAGAGGTTAGGTAATATTGAGTAAGACTTGGTAGCAAGTGTAACTTGTGAATTGGACGTTGTTCATTATCTTGGGTTTTTTATTGCACAATATTTTGAGAACTGGCTCTGTGTTCACCATCAGACGGAAAAGCAGGGAAACAGATACTAATCTCTTGGGCCTGTTTCAAACAGCTGGTCTGTATCACTGGATGGGTAGACCAAGTTAGGATCTGTCTCCTCCATTTTCAACCTTAAGATGTAAATAGGACCAGTTTTCAAAATGTTGCAGTACAAAAAAAACCCAAGGCAATGGACAGTGTCCAACACACCAGTCAAACTTTTTGCAGTGTGCCACTGTCCGCATAATGCAAGGTTGAAGAAATGGTAGACTTTGTATTAATGCCTCCTTAAAAGAGATACAGAATATAGCAGTTGTAATATATTTGGAAACACAATTCTGGCATATGTGAGGATTAACAGGAGAAAGTCACATTAAAATCCCCTATGATACTCAATTTCCTGAACAGAACTTCCAAATATGAAGTGAGTTCTCTGTCATTCACGTGACAGATTTTGGATTCATGTTACATGGCACTGTACTCTTTCATCTTTCTAAAAAATCATGATATTCACTCTTTATAATACAGTAAAGCAACAATAAATGAGGTTAAAAAAATTAATTAGGCTGGGGATCCCTTTGTATACAAATATTACAAATCAGAATGCTGACCAACGTGGGTAATAAATGTTAAGACCAATATGCGATGACCTCTCACAAATATGCATCATCATATCATTCCTCTCCACATGGGCAGTGGTTGTTACCAGCACTCTTAAGATGTGCTCCCCTATATACTAGGAAGGATGGGTAGCCACTCAACTAAAGTCTTGCTACCATAGGCAGTTCCTACAAACATCTATGCATATCAAGCCCATATGTCATTCAGAATCCGAAATGCTAATACCTATATCCAAAATGCATAATGTCATATACTATGAGACTGGAATCTTTGCTCAAAATATAACCTATTGTGCTGTAATGCTTCCAAATTGTATTTGGGAGGTACCACCCGACAAGCAGATTTACAACCCTGTGGGAATTTGTAGTTTTCCTCAGCCACACCCCCTCCACGTAAATGTCAGGATAGTGCCTTAAATTAGATGACTGCTTACATCCACATACTTCACAATTCATTATTCTACATCATCCTATCATTTGACACATAGTATGGGGTATTAACAACATTACTTAATGAACAATGAACTACAAATACACAAAGCTAGAATGCCTTCATCACAACATTTATACAAGTGTTGTATGTTCTTTACAGACGTATAAAATGAACACATAATTGGGAATGGGTTGCATCTTCTGATCAGTCTGACAGCCGGTCTGTATCTCTGCTAATATCCTTGTTTAATCAATGGAACTACTCCGTAGGTTTCAATAAAATTAAAAATTATCATGCAAATTTCATTTTGTCCCATATCAGTCTAATATAATTTAACCTGCTGCCTCCATATTCACTCTTAGACCCTGAAGACAGCAGTAGAATGTTCCTCCAGAATTCTTAAACCTCTGTAACTATGAGCATGGCATCACATTGCAGACAAAAACAATACTCATAGTCGCTGCCATGAGAGCCTCAAACTGAACAAATATAATTTACTTTACGCAAAGTTCAAATCTAAATTTATCATTTTTGTACAAAAATCGTTCAGAACACAAAATATAGGCCTCAACACAGTGTGTGACAGTTATTTTAAATGTTTATATTTAACAAAATAAAAGAAGGTAATTTACACCTATGTAATGCAGACATAGCGTAATTAGTGCAGCAGCAATAAATCACCTGCAATAAATGAACGTTACAGAAAATTACTTACACAACACCATAAAGAACACACATACAAGATACACAGAGTCCAAATCATAGTTCACCTTTCCACTCATTTCCGTTGGGTAGGCAGAGGAAGACAAACTGTTAACTTTACAAACACACATGCTACCAACCCATATACACCATGAAAGTAGTACCAGCAAAAGAATATTTTTGAAAATAAAAATGGTATCATAAACTGCCTCGTCAAAATGTTACTCTAAAATCCACTAGCAGTAACAAAAAGGATCAAGTTAATTGTAGTAATTTTCCAGCCTGTAAAACCTCTAACATTAACACAATTTTTTCCAGAACTTTTAACTTTTCATCTGAGGAAATATTTAAATACATTGGGACTACCATTTAGTGCCTCAATTTAATATTTCCTTTCATTTAATGTTGAACTTCAATGATCTCAAATCACCTATAACCTCAGTGTTGAATTTCTCCACCATTTATGATTGTCCTCAGTAAACCCACTTCTCACCAGAGAATCCTTAGAAGAATGTTCCACTATAATGTTACCTCATATGCAAAAGATGTTTGTAAGAAACTGGGTCTGATTTACAAATAAACACATGCCTACATATATACCCACACAATGAGGCATTCAACCAATGCAAAAAACAAAAGATATAGAGAAAATGAAGCATAACACCACCAACAAATAACTTATTACACAACATCAAAAATTTTTTAATCATTCTGTAATATGTATCAGAGCAGCCACCAAACAGCAATACAATGGAATTGACTAATTAAGGGAAAAATAACACAAACACAAATAAAAAATAAACACTGCATTGAAGTTATACTAAGGCACAAAGACGACTATCTACGAATCGTAAAACTATGTACACATTTCTGAGTAACTCTAAGTCTATGGAAGAATGTGACACATGAAAGAAATCCAAAGCTGTGCTGGACAGGGAAGAAAGGCAAGACTCAGGCAGTAAGAAACAGCCTAGAAGGAAAATGACATGGCTTATGCTGTAGCTTCTTACAAGAGGTTCCAATCAGAGGTAAAAATCCATTCGTTTATAGTACAATTGGTTTTATAAACCTCTAAGGAAATCACTCTTTATTCAACTTCCAAGGGCAGTCTCCACATATTAAAACTTCATGTGATTTCATATCCTCTTTAACAAAGTTTGCTTTTTTGAAGGGAATACTGCATACACGATACTAACTTAATGCACATATTTCGTTATGGTGAGCCGGGATAGTTCAGTTGATATAGTGATCAGGTTATGAGCCGAACAACCAAGTAATTTTGGTTAAATTCCTAGTAAGGGCAATAGATTTTTATTCTCCAAAGCCCACACAGCTTCCTATACAATGGGTATTGGGAATGCTTTTCCTGGGAGTAAAAGCAGCTGGGTCATAAAGCTGACCACTCACCTCCATCTAGTGCCAAAGTTAAGGATGTGTGGACCTTTAACTCCACTTCCCCATATGCCTTCATGGCATGCAGAGGGACAACTTTAGCTCTTTTACCTTCACAGTGACAAATTACATTGTCACATTATTTTATTTCGAGCATTAAAGATGCAACTGCATGTCTTACTTGATAGTTGGTGACACACAGAATATCTACAGGTGACTGTAGGCCTTTAAGGTGGCTCTGTGTTAATGTTGATCTTCTGTGTGGGAAGTGGTTTTGGGTACAAGTAGACGGCGTTTTTGATATATCAGCAGTTCTCCACCTCCGAGGTGGAGCAACTATCCAATGAGCCTCGCCAATATTCATAGTGCATAGCCATTAGACACGCGTTAGCACAAAACATTCATTTAAACTCCATTTATATTGTCCAGCACTTGATGCATGAAAGTTGGATGTGCACTACACATATGGCTAATGCCATGGGGTAGACACTTCACACTCCAAGATGGATACACCGTACACTGCTAAATGTCAGCAATACAGCCAACTTCTATACAGCACTACAATCAAAAAGCAGACCAGCATTATCAAAAAGCACTTTACAATTTCTGTGCTTAAAGTGAACGTGTACATCTGTCTGTCCATTTACATGAAGGGATCTTGATAAAATTTCCTATTGAAGTTTTACACCAATTTAACTGTGTATCAAATGGTCCAATACCCCTACCATACATGAAGTTCAAATTAATAGTGATCACTTTTCTCAAAACTGGTTCATGACACAGATAATTATGTGCAATAAAATATAGGTTCTCTTAGGCTCACATATTTTCTCATGTCAATTATTTCTTCAATCATTGCAAGACTTGAGGTTCTCACAGCACTGTTGCTGAAGATTTGAGTCTTCTGTGATGTTATAGTGTGTCACTGGGGTTACAGTTCCTCATGTTTCAAAGGATCAGTGTGCTTTCACCTTCAAGCAGTCAATACTGTAACTCTAACGATGCAGCGTAACATCCCAGAAAACTTGAATCTTCAGCGCTGTACAGTCAGAGATAGAGAGCAACATTAAGTAAACTAAAAGTAAACAAATACAGTATCTGGTCAAGCTAAAGAACTGAGACATTACAGTCTGCAACAAGTTAGCCATGCAATTATTTGGCATAAAACAACATTTAATAAAACCTCATTTAAATGTCTTTTGATAATGACTTGTGTTTTTTGAACATCAAGTAAATACTCTTAACTGCTTGAATACAGAGTCTATATTCATAGCGTAAAATATAATACTTATAAACACTCAAACCAGAATGAAATGTAGAGAACCATTCAGGTATCAGAGTGAAGACTGAGTATTTAAGACACAAAGACTATAACTGATTGCAGAGCTTTATAAAACACACAGTACTTAATAACAAAAACCTCAATATGCATGTATGTCATAACCACAATACTTTATGGATACTATATATGTTAAGAAGTAAAGTTTTAGTTCTAGTCTGAAATATAAATATACAAATATGGGGACAGATGGCACATGTTCTGCATCAAATAAAAATGATCAATGGATATGTTGCTGAAAGCACCTTTTATTTCTGTGAGCCTTACTGCAAAACAAGGTGACAAACTTGTTTCAGGAAAAAACAGCTGACTTACTCAAAGTTGTACATCAGAAAGTTTTATATGTGGCGACTGTCACTAAGCACGGTTTGGTGTGAAAGTCAAAACATCAGCTAAAGAGCTGTGAAGGAAATATGAAATTATGGAAAGGAGCAACACTAAGCAGCATTCAGAGGAAGTTCAGTACAGCACAAACAGAGGAACCCAGACAGTAGACCAGGGCTGCCAAAAATCTCTTAGATTTATCATGCCTTACTTTCCTGCAGGTGGAATCTTAAATACTATTACCATTAAAAAAAAACTTCTAGTACATTTCGGGACTACACAGCTGAAGAATAATCTGGACTTCACAAAAATAAGAGAAAATTTATAAAGTTTTGGCAGTTATTACAGCAGGACTATTTTATGCATATATAAGAATAAAGAAACCATCATCATCTTGTACACTGATATTTCTCTAAATCCTTACTTATATGATGTCTCGTATTAACTTCGTCCTCATCAGAGGTTACATTTCAGGAAATAAATATGTATTTTATAGCTTATTATTGCTTACACCCTGCATACTGCTTCCCATCCTGTATTATACAGAAGAACATATTTAAATATTGACATCAATTTCCCCTGTATGAGTCAAAATCTTGTTTACAACAGTTCCTGTTGTATATTATAATATGAAAACAGTACCAGAATGTGCTAATGCAAAGTATCTGCACTAGCTTCATCAATAAGAAAAGACCGTAAACAGCATATTACCAGTTTCTGCCTGCTGACACGTCTTCTGTGTTTCTTTCAGTGTCTTGAAGGGTTAAAGTTTATAAAGCACAGTGCTCCCAGCTGTCCCATTTTCCAAATAAATCTCAGGTTGAAGCGAAAGTTTTACCAAGTTTCCTTTAACTTTCACAACCCCACCAAATGATAATTTTCTTCCTTTTTATCATTTAAGTCAGAGAAGGTACTAAGTAAACTGAAGTACAATTTATCACAGCTGAAATGCAAGACCCTCTAGTTACTATTCTGGAAATTTCACATGTTGTATGTATGTTTTTATACTGCTCATGAACTACAGTTCAGTTTTTGCATGTACTTCACATTCAAAACTGTCAGCTCAGAAAATTTATAACTCTCTTACATGTATGATTATTTAACGTTCACATAGAGTTATTAGCAGGAATGAGCAGATATGCGTATATGTATTTCATATCACAGGTTATTTTACAATACCAATATCAGCTGCATTTCATAACATCAAGATGTTAAATAACCAGTGCAGCATGCTCCCACTAAATTAAATTTGGATGATGATGACGACAATGACGATATAGCATCCCAAAGTGTGACCTATGTTAATAAATTATTAAAGTAATCTGTGTTGGAAAAATTTACAAAATCTCGACATGAATGT
This sequence comes from Coptotermes formosanus, assembly GCA_013340265.1. Classification (NCBI taxonomy): domain Eukaryota; kingdom Metazoa; phylum Arthropoda; class Insecta; order Blattodea; family Rhinotermitidae; genus Coptotermes; species Coptotermes formosanus. The sequence goes on from BLKM01000706.1 coordinate 10,212, forward strand.
TACAGTATACGTATTCCTTTACCAAGAATACCAATTCAATTTAGACTGCACCTGTGTGTTATTTAAATATACCGTATTTCTCTGATGTGAACAAGAAAGATAATCTAAACGTAGTGTTTAACAAAAATCCTTGTGTAGATGTGTAATGCCGAGACCACACAACAAAAAATAAAGTACATAAATTTCTACATTGAAAGAGCTTCTTGACATTCCAAACATAAAGACATAATAAATGTACCGGGAAAAACGGATTTCTTTTTGCTGGAGTACACTATGAATACACGCCACAGAAATTCAAAGGTGTATTTATACTTAATTCTGGTTTAATTTAAAATGGTGTCACTGTGTCAAACCATATGGCATCAAATGTTTGGAAATGATCACGACCTCAATGAGGTACTGCCCTGGAATTTGACTGGACAGACTGAGGAAACCCACAGCAAAGCTTAGGTCACAATAACCTGTGTTCCAGCCAAGAACCAAACTGTCACCTTGACAATGCATGTCAGAAGCATTACCACATTAGCATAGTTCCTCAGTAAAAATTAAGGTACACTGCACTATGTCTTTTTTAATCTGAAAGAAAATCAGTAGTACTGAAGCAAATATAAACCTGTTATGAACAGCCAGCAAGCAGAAAATCTGATAAACAAGCAAAACAGATAAACAGACAGACAGCCCAATAGCCCAACAGTCTGAACCACTCTGTTCGTCCGACCCACACGTGTGTATTCAGTGTGTTTGAAAGACTGCAGAAATAAACAAATAAATTTGTGTCTGAAATTAAATCAGGCTTAAAACTTTCTTAATTGCTTTCAAAATTGCTTCTCATTTTTTCCCTTTAAGTCTCTGTCATTTAGGAAATACCTCGTACGTGCACCTTCTTGGGCAGTTCTGGTGGCGTAAACGTAGGGGGAGGGTGGTGATCATCTGCAAGAACAAAACCACCCTCAAAACACGTCAACCAGACTCATTAATGTAACACACAAAGAGGATGAAGGCAACTACCATCTCATAAGATTAAATTACACATCCACAAAAACTTACAAGATTTCATCTAATAGTTGCCACTTATTCCTTTCTAAGGAAAATTCAACACTTAGCTGAAGGCCCCATTTCTGTGACAGACTTTTGGAATATCAAATGACAGAAACTTGAACAGTTTTGAGAAGGGTCATCAAAGGATACAGAGAAAGAAAAGAAAAATATAAAGAAAAAAAATTTTAGTTATAATCTATAGTATTACAAAATTTACAGTTTTTGTGAAAATATAGCAGAAATGAAAGGCATATTTCATGAAAAACTATTACCAAACTCATCGGCTACTCTCATTTTTAAAAAGATAATCTGACCAATCTTATGTGTAGCACAAAATAAAAAATACATCACACACTACCTTTTCTGATAGATGAGGTGTGGGAATTGGCAGGCCCTGTATTAAGAAGACACATATTCTATTGTAGTCTTACAGCTGTAAGAGGGAAACCATCACAGGCACATGATGCTGACAGCTAAGTGAAGAATTCCTTGTGTAAACTAAGGAGTTTGTCATGCAAAACTCACCAAAAATGACAGTCTTAATCAAGTATGTCTTATTTTCCATCTAAAAATGATAAAATACAACAATTGCACTTTCACATTCAACAACATAGAACATAAAACTAAAATTTCAACAGCAAATAATAAAGATCAATTTTCTGTTACTAAAACTGGTGGGTATGTTATAAAACATTAAGCCTTTTGTGGGTGAATGTGAGTTTACACATAATTTTAACAACAAACTAGAAAACTACTGAACATCAGAAATGTCAGCTTTACCACTTCTTACCAGTCACAAGCTCCAAATCAACCTAAAAAAGTATTTATTTTGTATACACAACTCATATCCCACAAAAACATTCATGATGGGCTGGAGAATTCTCACATCTTTGGTATCGACCATATTTCCAGTTCCTGCAAAAGTTCTTTGTTTAGAAACATGCATATTTTTTCTGACATTTGCAGGATTTAGGAACATATTCTTCACATGAAAAGCCCCCAAAGCCAGCAAGGACAATTCTGCAGGATATGACTGGTTAACATACTTCACTACATCTTACTAGTTACAACTACATATATGCCAACAATCATTCAAACCAGTGCAAACATGTGCAATGTAGATAAAACCACCATCTTCAGCAACACAACAGTGGAATGTGAACAAGACACACCAGTGGTACAATAGAGATTTGCAGAATATCACAAGTCACACACTACAACATACACATGTATCCATGCCATGAGCTACCAGCACTTGCCAGTGTCTGTCTTCACAAAAGTACATCTAAAACACAATTTTACCTCTTTCAGTGGCATAAGAGAGCAGCAAATTTCAGATGTGTGAATGAGTAAACAGTTTTGGATGAAGGTTATTGAATTCTGGGATGTGATAACCTGTAGCCTTAGAGAAAATTCACCACTGTTTCCAAAGTACCTGCTGCCCAAATCTTCAGGCTTCTTCGTAACAGAGCTGGACGAGCAGGTTCCTCCAAAAGGTTGGTGTTTATCTACCAGACTATATGAGTCACATCCCAGAAAACAGTAATTTACATAGTCACTGCTGTAACAACCTTGAATACCATGATCTTGCATGACTTTCAATTTGGTAAAGTTTCCAAGTAGTCCATAAAGTGTATTCTGGCAAGTGTGTTTTACTGTATTCTTTTCCTGGGCAATACTAAAAACCCATTATGCCACCTTGAATTCTACGCATGTTCAAATTCATGTGCTTTCACAACAACATTAACTACATTCCTGAGAGATTCTGACTCTACCTGGAGGTACACTGATAATATTTCTGATAAAGCATATGCTGTAAATCTGACAACAGTCCGAAATTAGTACAACAGTTACACCTCACTCTTTATTTTAGCACATAACTTCAACTTATTTTCTCTGTGCTATGGTATGGTACATTATAGACATAACAGAGAAAAGAGTTTCTTTGAACCTCACTGCATAGTATGAAGAGTTCAAGAAGGCACTGGAACACCAACTTTGCCCAGAATACAGAAGATACAAACCACAACACAAAGGGAACTGTGAACTTGACAGCATGCAACAACTGCTACTCAGCTCTGCAGTGAGAGGTGAAGGAGGAAGGACAGAGGGAGGACTGTCAATGGTGGCACCAACACACTAATAAAATAACAGTGAAAAAAAATTACATCATTAGGATTGGAGACTCAAATAAGATGACATTAAATAAGTGAAACGCCTTTGCAAGGAAGAAGGGTAGTGGCATGACTGGTCACATGCCCCATTCAATGGTGGCACAAACACACAATAAAACAGTTTAGAAAACAACAAAAAACAAAGTTCAATCATTATAAAGGAAGAGGATAAGAGTAAGTAAATAAAACATTCTGAAAAATGAATGTAAGGTACAGGATAATTATAGATAGCATCATGTTCAAATGTGACCTAACTTTGAGAAGAGCAACTGACAAAATAGATTGCTCAAATTGCAGTGACACTGGTTCTGTGAGATACACTGCTTCAGGACCTGGGTTAGATTACATTATTTTGGTACAAACTGGGCTGAGTGTTGTAAACACGGAAATGAACCTTCAGGTTCCACATGAAGCAAGTAATTTCTTGATGACATAAGAGACAGCAGGTTCTTAAGGACTCTGCTGCACAAAATTAGTTAGTTTAGTACAAACAAGTGTTATACCTTTGCACCACATACTATAATCTTTGTTACAATCTTTGATTCACATCATTAAAGCCTGAGTGACACTTTAAACAATCTATGAAGTTTTATATAGCAGTAATTAGAAGAACTGCATTTCAGTTCACTTCTTTACCAGTTATGCCAAAATGAACATGCACAACCACCATTTACTATGAAATGTCAAAACAGTTCCTGAAGTTTCATACTGGAATGAATCAACTTAGGATTCAATCCAGTGTTGGGATCTGGTCACCATGGGAATTCACTTTTGTATAAGAGGAAAACAAGAAATTTCTGGAGTATGTGAATGACTATCACCTGCCCAAGTATGGTCCTGCACCACAGTCAGTTACAGACGTTAGAACTGACTGCTCTGACTACTTTATAAACACAGGAACCAACAGCAGGTCAGCAGCTTAACTTCAATACTTGATATGAAACTGTGTCATGAGACAGGGTGCAAATGATTAACACTGTGTTTCCTCACTCTGACAAAAAGTAGGTGTGTATAAGACTTAGATCAACGAAGGCTAATATGTGCAAGAATAGGAAGTTTGTATAAAGCTCACAAGTTAGGCAAGCTAGGTACCTACAGATAGATTCAGAGTGTTTAAGAGTGGGTCCTGAGGAAAATATCTTGCCCAAAGAGGATGAAAATGACAGAAAACTGCATAGTGCCAAGCTCCATACTTCGTACTCTTCACCAACGGGCACAGAATGTTTGCAGCATATTTGAGATAGTACAAAAAAGGCATTTTAGATTTTAGTGTAAAACCTTAAAGGAAACGACCATTTGGAGACCTAGGCATAGATCAGAGGATAATAGTAAAATGGATCTTAAAGAAGTAAGGTAGACAGCTGGTCCTTGTGAGCATAATAAAGAATTTTCAAAGTCTTGCATGGTTCCGTATATTTATAATTCGATCATTTAATAAATCAGCCAGAAGGTACACAGTATCTAGGGACAATCCCTAATGGTCTATATTATACCAAAACTCTGACATGTTTCGGTTCTTAAAGGAACATTTTTAAGGCGTCACAAAAATCATGGCGAGAAGGGATTTTCCATAGATATGGCGTATTTAGTTAGCTGATTTATTAAATAGTAATGAACCTTTAGGTTTCATGAAAAGAAAGAAATTTCTTTATCAACTGCCAATTAGCTTCTCAAAAGAACCCTGGTCCATGGACTTACCTAATTAGTTACACAAAGTGGGTTACATGACATATTCATCACATAATTGTGTACAACTTAAAAATGCATGTTCGTATCAGGTAAGGCTTTGAGGTGCTGGGTCAAATGACGCACGTTTGTATCAGGTAAAGCTTTGAGGTGCTGGGTCAAATGACAGTCATATTTAATTGGACCATCAAGGTTTAACTCATTTTGAACAAGTGCCACTCATTTTGCAATTGTCATGTGCCTCTTAACAAAGTATACAGTCTGCATGTAACATGAGACAAAAAGAGATACGAAAATGTGTATTCACATGGACGAGAAAGAGACAGTGAGAGACACACTTTGGCAAGTAAGAAAGAGAAGAAAGTGAAACAAGACTTTGTAAAGTTGTGTGCACGTAGAGAAGGAAAGAGAGAAATCCAAATCCTCAATGAGCAAGCGAGTTAGCTGATTGGCCTAACTTACTTGCGTACAGGTAGTCCTCGTCAGCTATCAGCCAATAGGAGAACAGGAGAGAGAATGGGTGAAAAAAAGAACACAGAAAAAATAATGAGGAGAAGTGAACTGACTTTGTATAAACTAAAGAACACACAAAAAAATAACACCCCTTTAACACCCACAGAGTAGCAGTGGAAATAGTATTCTATGTAAAATTTCCATTTACAGGTTGTCACACTACATCCTATGTCCAAGGAACACAACTAATTGAGCTCTCCAAATTGGTAACAAAAGACAACTTTTGGAGCTGTCTTAATACATCATAACAGAAACCACAAAACACACCGTTCCTCTATATTTTCCTACTAAATGTCACATAACCCCAGTACACACACTTCACATAGTTCTACAAGTGCCAGATTTGCTACAAACTTCTTTGAGTTGGAACGGCCAAATATCCATTAATATTGCAAAAAATTAAAAACAGGCATATGTTTTGTCCCTAACGTACATTTTAAAAATCTTTTTTACAGAGTGAGTATGCTCTGTCAATAATCAGTCTCTAAATCTAACATTTTTCAGTTTTAACCAACACTGCAACATAATAGAAATGTTACAATTAGTCTCAAAATGCCAAAAATTTCACATAATTTACCTCAGAAAAAATGTCCAACATTTGAAAATAATGTAGCAATTCTGGCAATTTGACATAATAACCACCAAGATGACCAGCCACTGATTAGAACAGCTATAAATGAAGAGTCACTGGCGGTGGATGCCTCATGCACCGCAGCATTAAGAGAAGTATTGCGTAAAAGTGGCGACAACCGAAACAGCGAACATTGTTACTGACACACATCACGACAATCACTGCTGAGGACAGGGGACACAAAATAAGGATTCTACAACACTTACACACTGTGTTGTATTGTCATATTGCCAGCAACCCAGTCACTGGACTCGCTGTTAGTCACATGTGTTAGTGTCACATTACTGGACCACTCATGGAAGTTAATGTGTGTATGTGTGTCCCTGTATAAGATGTTTCTCGCTTTTGTTTGTGTACATTAACATTACATTAAAGATACTGACTGTGGTTTGGAATGTGGCAAAATAAAATAAAAGTTTGTTACATTTCTTAATTTCTGACAAATCCAGAAAAATTTAAATGAACATAATGCATGTGTAATAAGAGAATGTTTAAAAATAATGATCTCTGCTGATAAAAACAGAACTTAATGTGCAAAGTACTTAATTGTAACAAAACAGAAATGCACTACCTTGTCTTCCTAAAACCAGAAAGCTTTGAATTAAAATTATAGTTGGGTCTGCAAGTAATTATCTACAATATCTAAAATTTTCATTTCTATTCTTCACAGAGAAAACATCAAAACAATTTTCTCCAAATACAACCTAGCTAACTGAATCATGTGCTAAAACAAATGTATTAACTTCTACTTACAAAACGTCTGGGTAGAAATATCACTGTCATGCTATCGGCACTGAAACTCTTCACTAATAAGTGAAATGAAGAAGTAATTCAATTCTGACCTATTTTTACAAATTTGCAGAAATAATCACTTACATTCATTTGCTTAATTTGACTGCATACTTTTATTTTGGCATGTAATAGTACAAGGTATTTCAAAACAGAGTTTCAAAACAAACCTGTAATGAAGTTTCCAAACAGGACATAAATTTGTTAATCAGATTTCTGAGAAGCACAATTATGACACTACAGACAATAAAAGCTAAAAAAAAGTGTTTTGGTTTCATTGGGGTATTTTCCTGCTCATTGCAACCACAGTCAAACAGCACCAGGAAGGTTCTCTTTTGTTGTAAAGTCCCTGTACACAAACAGAAGCAACTATTTTATGTTTAAACACCCACTTAAATGTCATGTTAGAGTCCCACCTCTCTGTACAGTTGAAGGAAACAATGTTGCTGCTGTGGTATGAACTACTGGGCAATGCTCATTACCCACACGTACTTCGGAGAAGTGTATGCCCCCACACATTGGAACGCTAATTGGACAAACATTTCTGAAGAAGCTTTTGTAATGCAGAGCTGAATGGAAAGGGCATGAAATCACAATAAAGCACTAAACTCTCATGATAAGACTGGAAAGGTGTGTGACCCAAAAGCTACAAATATTCGTGAAGAGCTGAATAAATTAATGGATAAATCCTTGCTCCATATCTTCAATATGTTTTCCATCGCGCATCAATACCAGTACAACACTTACTATTTCAATAATACATAAAAAATACTGTACAACACTTTTTATTACAAAGGCAAAAACTTATGCTTTTATAAAACTGCTACATGTTTTGACATGACAGGGTCATCATTAGGCTTGTCAGGTCGATAAATGAGTCTAGTTGTATAATTACATTTACTGTTCTAGACAGAGATCTCTTCCTCACAGTTTTATCACACTTATATCAACTGTATTAAAGTTCAGCTTGATGTAGCTTAAACAGTATTACAAAAATGTATTCTTACTTTTGTTTATTATTTGATAAAGTTTGGTATTTTTGACTAAAAATGTGTACTCAAATTAATTAATTTTAATACAATTAATACAACTGTAATAAACTTGTGGGGACAATGTCTCTATCCACAAAACGATTAATTTAGTTACAAAACTAGCCTCTTTTTATGTATTTAACAAGCCTGATTATGTCCCAGTCGGGTCAAAATATACAGGAACTTCTAAAAACAAAAGTTATTCTTTTTGTAACAAAAATAGTTCTGTTTTCATCATTTATATATTAGTCATTTACAAAACACAATGGGATATTTTCTACCAAGTTAGTATTTTATCATAACAACAGTCTGGAGTCCCAGATTTTCTTTGGTGCTGGGTTGAAATTCTTGCAAACTACAGAAGCCTTTTATCATTATCCTCAGAAATGTACGTCACCAACAGCTACAATGTTTTAAGACAATAAGCAATTTTTATTCCCTTTAAGAAGTGTTCCTAGTGCTATGTCACCAACACATTACATCATATATTTGCGTCTACCAAATTCTCAGACACTTATTCAACCTCTGAAGTACACCAAACAAAAAGTAGTTAACAGAAGTTTCCAAAATTACCGACAGACACACAATAACACACGCACAGATTCTAACATAGTGCACTGATTCAGGTGCGTTCATTTCCAAGAACATTTTCATTCAATTTCGTGACAACCGTAAAAAGCAAACATATCATGCATGTCTCTTACCGCACTGAGCCTTCTCAGCAATACTCATTACTGCGAAGAAATGTACATACACAACCAAATCATTAAATTCTCTCTATAAAAATCAATTTATGAGTAGGTTCCAGAAATTTATGAAAGACTCCCTCTGACAAAAGCTGAGTGACAATCAACAACTAAGACTTTAGCATCAGATCAGCAAGTAAGAAGTTTTCACCAGTACAGCTTTGTACATTCATATCTGATACACATCAGATAAAGTTACTTAAAAAAACTTTGTTATTTTAGGCAACAGATAGGCTAGGGTACCTGGATACTCCCAAACAAATAGTCTTAAGATCACAATCTGTACACAGTACGTTACATTCTCCTCATGTACTTGTGTCAATGAACAATAACCCACAAAGTTCACACCTACCCATGAATATATGAGTTCGTTTTTAGGAGCATGTAGTGAGGTTTAGCGAAACAATCTTCTTCTTTTGGACTCTGCCCAACATCTTAATTCTTAATGTAGTACCAACATAAGAATTAAGAAAATGGATAAAGTCCAAAAGAAGACTTCTTCACTAAGTTGTGTACCATCATCAGAGTTCTATATAGTTGAATGTAGTGAGGTTGTGTAGAAATGTAATGGATTGGCTCTTCACAGCTTACCAACAGATCCAAGTTGAAATAATTTTAGTGACCCTTCGCCAAAATGACCTCTACCAGTCATTAACAAACGTACGAATACAACACAAATTCTACACGACACTACACTGTACACTTACCACAACTGACAATCCACATTACAATCTACAAAAGATATTTCCTTAACAAACAACTTGAAAGAGTGTATTGTGTTTCTGTTCTGTTGGTAAATTTGTAAGTGCCTGCACCATTTATTCTTACATTCTTCAAACATCCTTCTTTGATCTACAAGAATGCATGATTTGACCAAATATATGTAAATGTAGGTGGAAGTGTGTGTGTGTGCATGCGTGTGTGCATGTGTGTGTGTGTGTGTGTGTGTGTGTGTGTGTGTGTGTAAGAGTGTCCGAGCAAGCAGGCTGAATACATACTTGCTCTGCCCACCATCTGCACAGCACGAACTCCCTTCCGGAACGTAGCCACTGTGTGTTTCAGCCCCAGCGTGTCAGAGAGAGACAAGTCTAGTGTTAGTTCAGGGTGTTAGGGGGCTAACAAAGGTGGACTGGGTACGGCTGGAAGAGGGTAGTGCTCATATCCACTAACGGGGTTGTAGAACACTCGGGTCCATTCCATGGATGTACCAGAGAAACATACAGGGTGAATAAGGAGACTGTTCATGATGCAGAGAGCCTACACGGTGGCCCTGCTTCGATTAAGTGGTGTTAAAATTTAATTCAACAGAACAATAACTAGAACAGTAAATAAAGCCAGTAAAATTATTCACACGAAATTAATTTACAATAAGAATGGTAACCTAACTTTGAGACAGAAATGATAGAGAGGGAAGGATATATATATTTATATCAAAACAGCAGCTGTGACAGTAACAAAGCATCAGAATGGAGGTGATGTTACTTGCGACTGACCTTTGAGCAATGCAAGGTGATAAGAGGGACAAAGGGCAGGGATCAAGAACCTATAGTAATGGAGGCCTACCCAAACTGTGAAACACAATTAGGTATTAAACAACAAAATACAAGTCAATTTATATTAATTGTAATTTTGCATCTAAAATTCTCAGGCATATGATTACCCTACTGTATGTTTTAACATGTTAAGGGTTCATCATATATAATATGATGAAATAATAAGATACGTTACCATGCATTTCTTTCTAGGGCACAATAGTAATGTCTTACAAAACCTCTGCACATAAATTCTTGCTGTAATTTAAAAAAAAACATTTCATATGGGACTGACAAAAATGGACAATCTAAGTCGTTTTACATTTAACAGCTGAATGAATATTTTTAAGCTTTAGAACTTATGTATGATGACAAAGTGAACCTCACCCACTTTCTACAGCACGTCCCCACAAAAGCATATCCACAGCGAAATTCTGCAGTGAGATGGCGAAACACCAAAGGCAGACCAGTGCATTCAATAAAACAGATCACAGTGTGAACAAAATACCTTGTATTTTCAGTCTGACATTGTTTCAGAGGCTCCCTACTTTGGTAGGCAGATAATATTTCTTTTTCACCTCACACACTTACACAGGGTTAAGATTATTTTTCACAGTCTGAATCTACATGACAAATTAATGTATCTCATTACCACCAACAAACTCAATGTGGCGACACAGCACAGTGGGTACCAAACGTACACTTCACATTCACACTGCTCCAGGTTAACCTTGCTGACGTATGTATCTTAAGTAATGGTAGGAAAGAAACTACAGTTATGAATGAAAATAAGACAGACATTTAAATAACTCTGAGGTCTGAGAACAAACTGCACTAATGACCTTTCAGCTTCTTGCTGAAGTTTGGAGAAGTTAAACTTACCAGTGCTTCAATTTTGAAAAGTACACTTTGATCCAGCTGTTAAATCGTTTAGTCCAGCATAAAATTCATACTAATTAAAAACACGTGCTGAAGATGGTAATTATTTTATCAGGCACAATTTGGGAGGCCTTTTAGCTGAGTGATGGTGGGTGGTTTAGTGAATAGACATCGCTGCAGCATATGCTGCTGAGAGGGAGAAATCGCAGGGTAGGGCCTGTCCCCAGGGGAAACAGAGCATTGCCTCATTTTGATGCAAAGTGACAAAAGGAGACCAAGAGTGAACCTCAAGCTGGGGTACTACCAGGACAAATTTGTTTCCACAAGCTACCAACTCTGATAATCAACAGGTGGACCCACTTTCCTACTCGGAAACACTGACATTGGCTGGAAAAGGAAAAACTAAAACCAAATACTGCAATTCCTTACAACAGATTTTATGAGTAATAGGACACAAAGTAGGTCTTCATTAATTATAATACGGACACATAACACTGCACAAGTAATTTTGATTGTTCACTTTTTTCCACCCATATGGGAAGTCAAATCAGTCTACCTGCATGTTGCCCCTGTCCTACAGGTGCACGGTACACAATATAGAACTCATTATGATCTGTAACTTCCATCTGAACACTTTTTAATATTATGAAGGTTTTGTTCTATATCACAGGACTACAAGGAAAAATTATTCTGGCTCTGAGTATGAATCTGCTTTAACAGATTTATTTCTGCAATAAATAAATAAGGACAATCAATAAGGCATGCAAAATCGTAAATAGTTCATTTTGTCAATATACTGCTCTTAATTTATCTATACTGGGAGTAAGATTTCTTTTTTGATAAATTTCCAAATTTGATCCCATACTCTTACTAAACTTCATTTTTGGATTGTATTCAAGGTCACTGTAACTCAAATTCACAAAAGTGTGTTTTCTTGTAGACAGACTATTAACATCATAGCAACTAATGTACACATAACAAGGTTAAGCAACAGTTAATCTTCCTTGTTAATTAATTTGTATTTTAATAATACTTTTAAAATACTCTGAAACATCCCATTTGCAATTAGTTTTAGAAAAACACAACAAAAATAAATGTCTTCAAATATTATTTCTAAAAGTCCTGGCTTCCCTATTTACAGGAATTTGCAATTAAAGCTGCTAAACTGTTGGATGTCTGCTGAAAGTCATGTTTTATGACCTGAGTTTCATACTGGGATTCACCACAGTTGCCACAGATGGCAACAGCTACAATGAAGCTGTGAAATGAATGCAAATGAAAGTAGTTTATTTGTTGCGGTAGAGATGTAGTATCCCCACTATTAAGTTTTGTGACAAACATGAGGCATTCATTTTAAGATCTCTCAAAATTCGTGTATGTTATTTTGAGACAACAAAATCAGATAATATGTTTATGAGTCAGGGAAACAAGCTGTCTGTCTTGAGTTGGTAGGTTTTGAAAACAAACATTCCCAGACATTATTCGTGGTTCCGCTGCCAGCTACAATGCAAAGTATGTATGGAGGCAACAGGCTACCAACCTCACCTAAAAAAGAGCACATTCCATTATACTGTATTAAAAAATGTAATGGTGTAGCAACAACATCAACACCAACAACAACAACATCAACATTAAGAATAGCAGCATCAGCAGCAGTAACCATCAGCACCAGCAGCAATAGTGGGCGACCAACACAAGCAACCTAGTAAAAAACAACCTGCTCCATACTGCTCGCTTGCTCAAGTGGGGTGGGGGAGAATGTGTGTACCCATATTGATTCTTACAAACTGGACAGAAACTCAGATAAGGTTACTAATTGAAGGCTGGCAACTGGGACAGAAGTGTCCAGCCCTGTGTTAAGTAATTTATGATACAGGACTTTCTATATCAATATGTCCTTATTTCAAAATAATTTAAATAAATATATTTTAAAATTGCAATAAACAGTAGCTTTACAACATCACTAATCCAGCACAACACAAAATGATGGGATATAAACCACGAAATGTCTTACGCAGTGTAGTTAAATCAGTACAGTGTGCAGAGTTTTAAGCTTCTAAGCATTTTTTAAATTTTATTTATAATAAATGGAAATGTTACTTCTGTAGATATGATAAAACAATTAAGAGTCTCACACTACTATGCTTTGTTATTCTTCCTGTTCATGTATACTTCATGTGTTGCAATGTCTAGTAAAAGTACAGCACTAAAGACCAGCTCTAATCACCACACTGAATGCTGTACACTTAAATGACACAATAAATACGACATTTTCTCTGATTAGGATAAACACCTACTGCTCTGCAGAGAAACATTCTGTCTCCCAGTCCCACACACAAATAACGAAAGATTTCTTTAAAAATGTGTCATTATGACTGCTTCTAAATGTAACATAAATTTTTATAAAGATTTTAATATGTAACTTAAGTGGATATCTTAATATGAATATAATTAACTGTACACATCACTAAAAATGCCAATATGTACAACATTATATTCATGACAACTGAATAAAAATGCTTTTTAATAGATTTGTAATATATAATATTATACAGTGAAACTCGCTCAAGAAAAACCCGGTTAAGAAAATTTCCTGCCTAAGACGTCAGGATAAAAAAGCACCAAAATTCTCCCATTTCACTAAAATTACCCTTTTAAGAAATTTCCCGCTGAAGAAGTAGGATTTTCTTGGAATTTTCAAAATTTTCTTAACAGGGTTTCACTGTACATTTAACCTTCCCACGGCTATCAAGTTATTTGTTTTCCACCTTAAATTTCCACAAATCTGGTTTCAAAAGTATTCTAGTCTCTCTTCAGAAACAAGAACTATACTGGAAATTACCACCCTAAAATTTGTTTTGAGTTTTTAGGAGAAAAATGACAACAATCTTTCCCCAAAGGTTAAAATGGTTTCATATTGTTCTATCAGAATTAATTCTTAACCTGTACTATTAGAGGTATAAAAATGTCCACTGACAGGCAACAGCAAATTCATTCTGCCATCAGCAATGGACCCAATAATGCCACGCACTACGGGTCATTTAATCAGATCAATTCTAATGGCAGGGGGTGTTCAGTTCCCCTGATAAAAAAAATTTCTCTCCTGTACAATGGTTGCAGACAATACGAAATGAAAAAAAAGAGCTCTTCTCTGAATTGATTCGAACAACAGACACTTCTCACAGACTCTGTGCAAGTAAGCTTTCCTGAGATTATAGTCTTCTGGGTTATGACACTGTGTAGCACCAACAATTTGGCGGTAAGTGCTGCATACATCTAAATACTCAGCATTGTGAACAACTCAAATCTCACATGTTTTCGTAACTCTTAATTATAAGTTTGCTACACACAAGAAGGCTGCATAGTGTCTCCAGCAGATACTGTCCACTAATCACATCACACAACTGGAGAAGTACAAAAACATCAAACATAATTCTCTGACCTGGTGAATGTGAGATCAACACGGTCTCAAACTTAAGAACCAATCTAGTGGTTGTACAGTGAATTAACTGAATATTACAATCACGTGAATAGCACAGGTGTTTTGTATTTAGCAGAGTGTAGGTTTAAATTTTTGCCTGAAGGGTGAGTGAGGTGAGATTTCCCATCGTCTTACACAGTCCATCCATGCAAAAGCTGAGATAGTTACTTGAAACATGCCACGAACACTTCCTTCCATATCCTTTCCAACTGATCACTCATAGTTATTTTAATACTAAACGGTATATATGATTCTCAGAATAAAAAGCCCTTATTTCCCTAACAGCATCAACTGGTTGTTCTTTATAGTGGGAAGGCAGTTTGTTCACTGTGAGGTACAAACTGAATTTTCATATGTATTTTAGATAAAGTCCGGTCTTCCATGGCCACACAAAGGTGCAGGCAATCACTGGCATCTCACTGCAGAGGCCCAGGTTCAATCCCTGCCAGTGAATGTGAGATTTTTAGTAAACAAAGTGGTACTGGGATAGGTTTTTCTCTGCGTACTTTAATTTCCACTGTCAACGTCATTCCACAAATGCTCAATACCCATCTTAATACTAGTCTTATAAGAAGTACAAGTGGGCAAAATCTGGAAACCCCCAAACGAAGCAGTGCTCTTTTAGATAAAATTATGCACTGGACAGAAAATTACTTTCATGTTTCTTTTTTCTGGTCTTCAAAGGGTTAAAATATATTTCATATTATACTCCCATACACACTTACATCTCCCAAAACTATCTCTTCCAATCATCATTATCAACTATAATTTTGTACACATTTCTTATCTCCCTCATGTGTGTCACCATTACCATCATCATCATCATCATCATCATAATCATCATCATCGTCATCATCATCATCTTTGTTGTCACTCTCCTCCTCCTCCTCCACCTCATTATCATCGCCACCACCACTATCACTGGGTGAACAGTATAACCCTTAGGTAAGTTGATATTACATCACATTATCTTGAACTTACTCAACGCAATTAAACTAAGGCCCTTTTATTTTGTTTTTACTTCTTTTGCTAACCTCAGTGTCACTTGTCTGACTTCATTGCAGTCCAGATTATTATCATCCACTTTTCTTCACAAAATCAGAAGTACTGCAGCTCAGTCAGTAAAGTGACTGGACTATAGGTTGGATGATGTGAAAATCTGGGTTCAATTCCTGGTAGCACACAAGGCTCTTCACCACCAGTGGCTGAGGGCCTAACCAGCGTTCAACCCAATGGATACTGGGGGGCTCTTTCTCCGCAGGTGAAGTCGCAGCAACATGAGGCTGAGAACTCATCTGCATCCAATGCCAAAATTCATCATGCATGCAGTGATATCACCACCCTCCCATTCACATTCAAGGTACAATTGTTAATTATGTACATAGATAATATAACATCTTCATTATACAATAAAACTTCAGCTTGTTTTCCATGCCCTATCTCATGCTCTCTCCCCATGGACACTGCTTTGTTTCAAGTGTTATCCACATCTGTTTTTGTTCCTGCTGATTTGTTTTGAAATATCTGTTATTCTCTAAACCAACTAGCCTCATGGTTGATGAGTCAGCAAGTAAATATTAAATGGAACTCTTGTACTGTTACTATCAAATCTATTACTAATTACTAATTTCACTAAGAAGCTAGTTATTACTGAAATCATCATGCTAGTGAAGCTCAAACAATTCAGACTACAGTAAGGGGGTTTCAAGATTCAACTTCATGTAAACTGCAATACGTAAATAACATGCAATGTTATAGAGGGAATCACTCCTCAGTAGACAGCTAACAGGAAATTTACACACTTAAATGTCTACTTTCATAATGTGGACATATGGCCTGACATTAAAGTATCTGTAGTTTTCTGTCAGTGTTCCATATTGACTACATCCTGTACGCACTCTTTCCCTGCCACAAAGTATGTAACTTACCCATTTTCCTAATTATTATGTAGCTTCTCCACATTATACGACTACAAAAGTCAACTTGATAAAACATGCCATAAATACTACAGTAACCTTGAAGTGGCAATTTTTCTGAGAACCACAGCATGCGCACATGCATCCTCTTGTGCTTCATGTATAAAATTAAGTGGTAGTAGCGACTGCTGCACTGCCTGCCTGCCTGCCACCATGTGAAATGGTCTGTGAAGCAACACACCATCTTGATCCAATAAAGTAAGGACCCTACACCACTCTGGTTTGTGTATGCACTAGAATAATTTTTCAGTATCACTACACACGTCACACTTCAGAATACCATTTTGTATACAACTCTGCCTGATGACAGAAAAATAATTTGCCAAAATACATAATGAGGTTTGAATAAGGAGTCTAATGAATACACAGAACAGAGTTGTATAGACTCAGAACAATAAGACAGTTAACATTACTGTTCCTCAGACTTATTACAGCATCAATTCCTCACATTCCTTCATTTCATTCCACTCCTCTTCCCACCGACCTTAAAATAAATGCCACCTCCAGCCTTGTTCCAAAATGCTTCAAAATGATCACATTATTACCTACAAATGTGTTAATTAATTTTAAAACTAGACATTGCAACACTAAAACAACTCCATACATCTTCTAGAGCACTTACTTCATTAGACACACTGCTAAACAAATAAGGGGTATTCTTTCAGCAGTACAAGTTCATTATGCCTTATTTTTAAGGCACTTTAGTTTACTTTATATTTTTTTTTTTAATTTGGAATGGGGATTTCCTGTGGAATAAAGATGGCCTCAGTATGCAGCTGACCGCTTACCAGTACTTTCAGTAGACAGCTGTTCACTTCCTACAGCTACACAGATATAAGAAAGTTGCCAACATTAAACCGCATTCATCACAGATTAGTAGATCAAGAGTACTACTTTATTTATATATGCAACAAAATATCATGGCACTATGTAACAAGAAATGAAAATAGTGTATTGGGATGGCACAAACTGTCACCACTAATTCATGCATCTGACTTAGTGGATGGACACATTCTCCCTCACACTACACAAGATTCCTGCAACAAACCGAAGCCAAGCACTCAGCATTCTCCTGCAAGGGGACAGTATACTAGCAAGACAAGTGGACAGATAGACAGGCAGAAAAAAGAGACAGAGGCATACACTGAACCGAGATACCATGGAACTCGCGGAAAAATATTTCTGAATTCTCAAACTGTAAAGCTCCATCAGAAACAAAGGAGTGTAGTTCTTAACAGAAAGGGGGAATTTTAGAGTTTCCAACTGTAAGTCCTGTTACATCTATTACAGTGACAAGATTTTAACACTGTTATGGTCAAATTATTTACTCAAACACAGATATAAGAGTTCTAAGGTGGGAAAAGCACCATTGGAGGAATTAAAAAATTTATTTCCCATGTGTGAGAGTTTAGGTTCTTACAGTGGTGTAAAATGGAATATAGGTACCAACATTTCAGAGGATCTTGCTGCCCCCAAAACAATGTTAGCTATTTACCAATATAAATGGCATCTTCATGTTTCACACTTATTAAAACTTGGGAATAAAACCATACATGTGGGGTACACCTACAATGTAACAAATTTAGGATAAAACACAGAAGTACATTTCTCACAAAAAGACTATATGCCAGCTTGTATAACATGAAGCCATATGGAATAAGAGTCTGAAGACAAATGCCATGGGAATGTTTATTAAGAACTAAAATGAACAGAGGGGTGTACAAAAAGTTTAACCATTTAAATTTTGTTCAGCTTCTACATTTTGAACACGAACGTTACAAACTACACTTCCTCTCTAGCAGAGAAGTATGGAGAATTATTTCTAGTGATCGGTATATTCAATGTGACCACCATTCTGCCTCAAGACATCTTCAACTCAAATGTGCATGTTTGCAATCACCTTGTGACACAAATCTTCAGAAATTGTGTGACACAGTTGGATGATTAAGGCCATAAGGCCCCAGAAAAAAGGCACAGGGGTTTAACATCCAGGTTGTATGGCGGTCAGATAATCCCATGCTTGTGGCACTGTGCAACATTAATTTGTCACAACATGTTTCATGAAATAAATAAAGGATCACATTAGTTGTGTGTGGCCTGGATCCATTCTGCATAAACAACTGTGCATACAGTGACATCCCAGCAACAAGAAGCAGTGGCATGAAGCTGTTATGTAACACTGGCCGGTAATGATCACAGTTAAATATATTATCAAACAAAAATGGCCCATTTATGCAGTGG
This sequence comes from Coptotermes formosanus, assembly GCA_013340265.1. Classification (NCBI taxonomy): domain Eukaryota; kingdom Metazoa; phylum Arthropoda; class Insecta; order Blattodea; family Rhinotermitidae; genus Coptotermes; species Coptotermes formosanus. The sequence goes on from BLKM01000706.1 coordinate 28,929, forward strand.
CTTGACACGCCACACCATACACAAATTTTTTTGCCCAAAATGTTTCTGTCTTGAAACTGATGTGGGCATTCCGTAGCTCAGAATCGAATATTTTACTTATTGCAAACTCCATCCAAATGAAAGTAAGCTTTATTATAGAACCACATGTTTTAGATTACATTTTTTCACACACCACCCAAATTCCATCACTGAAATGATGGTATTGAGCTGCAATTTAGGGTCATGATGGTAATGGGCTGCAATCCACAGTTATTTCCAAGAACTACTGCATTCACCCACAGAGTTTGAAATTCCTGGCCTTTATGGTATAACAGTGAGATAAAAGAAATGGTTCAATATTTCATGTGCCACAAATACTGCAGCATGAATGATGCCATGTAAAGTAAGCAATGTGATGGCTGTCAGGGTCCACAAAAGTCAAAATTATGAAACTGAGTTGTCTCAAAATGTTCTTGCACACAACCTGTGCAGGCATGACAGTTATACACATGTAACACTGTTCTTTTTTCTCTGCACCCCCTCCCCTCCAACCTGCCCAACAGAGTTAATATCCTGATAATATTCTGGGAGTAAGTAAGTTCCATTTCCAAAAATGATTTTCTGTCACTCCACTTGAATCACGTACAGAAGTAATTATTCTTCCAACACAATATTCTGCTTCCTGTTTAATTTATAAATAGCAATTTAATGACTATAAAGGAGAATGAAATCAAACATTCGAAAGGAAAAAACACACACATACTTTGACAAAAGCTCTTTTAGTAATTTTTTCATATGTAAAGCATTATAGTGACCAATCACAATTTTCTTGGTACCTGCAACAATGAAGGAACACATTATTCTGTTCAGATATGTAATTTATGACAAACTGCATCTTATTATTACAGGGCTCACTATTGTTTCCTGGTCCTGTGGTTACATTACACGAAGCCAATTACCAACAGGCATATAATTTAACTTACAAGTCCCCAAATAATCGAAACAGTAATTTAGTTTAAGGCTTCCTATATCTGAAACGTCACATTGTGTAAAAAAAAAAGGTAGAGCAGTCCCATTGCAGGCCTGGACAGGCCCTTAGGGTTCCAGGAGGTTGAGGTTCCCAGATTTCTAGACAATCGGCACATGAAGGTGGTAAGGTTGTCAGCCCTACGCACCGGCCGCGTTTACCCCCCAGGAAATATTCCTGGTACTCATTTCTGTTAGAGGCTGAGTAGACCCCAGGGCCATAGTGCGACCGACAGGATTATGTCAATGAAAAATTCCAGTGACACCATCGGGAATCGAAACCGCGACCTGCCGGTTTGTAGCGCAGTGCCTCAACCAACTGCGCCACCGCGGCCCCCACATTGTGTACCCTACTAAATAGTTATCAGTGTTTCAGGTGAACCTGCTGCCTTTATCTTCAGGGTACATTAGGTGGCTTGAAAATGCTGGGAAAGCATTCCCCAAATGTTGGTCTCTGCTTGTCATACCGCATGGTGTGATACTTCAGAACACCACAGACTTAACACATTCCCTGCCAGGCATCAATATGCAGCTCAGTTCCTGCTATCCTGGCATTTAACCCAAAATTCCTCAAAACGCAAAAAGTTCATGGCAATAAATTTTTAGACCTTAAAATTCATCTACCAAACAGGCAATACAAATATTAATTCATGAAAGTATAGCAAGAAAAGGGCAAACAGCCATCTGCACAGTGTTTATTCAGAAATGCTGTGGAAAGAACAGTGAAGGCTGAGGTGCATTAATAATGGAATTCTCTGGTCCCAGGTCATGGACAGAATAGCAAACTCAGAAATATCCAAGACCAGCACAAAACGTGTTAATATTCACTTCCAAAAAAAACCTGATATCTTAACAATACACATCATAACTTTCAACCTTTAAAATTAAAATTACGAGAAAATAAAAAATATAATTTCACAAATCCCATGCTATCTCTGGCCACAATCAAAAGAGCTCCCAGTCACAGTTAAGAGCCTCCAGTGTGAACAGAAGCCTCTGGTCACATGAGGCTAGCCATCATACTCTGGAGTCTCACTATGACAAGACACTAAGCTCAGAATGTGACTTGTTCAGACATAAGAGAGAGTGAGAGAAAGAATTCAGGCAAAGGGGAATGGAAACAGAAGAGAGAGAGAGAAATAATGTGAGTGAGTGAGTGAGTGAGTGAGTGAGAGAGAAAGAGCTCTAAACCAATTGCCGGATGGACAGGAGGTTCGAGCAACCCTAACTGTAACATAACTTAACGCGGGCATGGCCTACCCTCCAGATAGCTCTGGTAGGAGGTTGCAGTAGTATTATTGAAGCCACCCTTCATCATGCCTGACTGCATCATCATCATCCCCACATCTGTAACAGCAAGGACAACAACGCAAACAACAAACGGAAACAATGCAAAACAAAAATTTAATACCTTTGTGTACCATATTCTACCTGGATAGGTTGGGGGATGCATTCACGGTCAGTTCCAACTTGCACGTCCATCTCTTTTATACACCATACTTTAAACTGCCCAATAATAAGAGGGGAGGGGAGAAGATAGTGCAAAATATTTCCTCTGTCTCACAAATATTTTCTTTAACATCACATAAGCAATTTCCTTTCCTTTCTTATGAATCATGTTTCCAGCCCAAACAAACCATGAACCAATTCTTATATAAATGCAGCCCTGAGACAATGTTAAGCATGTTGATTCACAACAAATTTGTCTTCAGCTGTTTGTCCATGTGCCAGTTCACTAAGTAGCTGTGAAGACTGAACAAAGTGAAACTAGTTTCTCATTTTCCTCACACCTCATAGCCTGTGTGTTTTCAGTTCAACATCTGAGATATATGCACAGTGTAATAGGTCTGAAATTGACATTCTAAACCAAAGATAACTACAACCCTCCATCAGACACCAAGGTATCAATATTCTGCATTTTATGGTGCAACCTACAACATCAAACCATCTGCGACATGAGCAGACATTTAAAACTATATCAAGTTGCAAACTACATTTCCAATATCACTATGTTCATAATATGAGAAACTGTTCTGGCAGTTGTCCAAAATAATATGTGAAGTGGGGTACTGCTAGTTGTAACTAGCAATAAAATATTTGTATTACGGGAATAATGCAGATATCTTAAAACAGAAAATTTACTACCAGTTGAAGAAAATCTGATATCCCCATTTTAAAAGCATCATCTGCTTTGAAGTTTTATTAATCAAATCTATGCCTCTTCTGTGTGTGCATTTGTGTCTACTCCAGTGCTTTGTGAAGACAACCAGTCAGTCTTCTTATTTTGATAAAAGAATGTAAATCCCATTTTCACCAACACAACCAAAAATTATAAAAGATTTATATACAAGAAAAGTGTGTTACACACAAGTTTTCATGTGTATTTGACACTGAAGTACAAATACACGAACTTTAAAAATATAAAACCAAGAACAAGCATCAAAGACTGACAAAAAGCAAGGTAAAAAGTAAATCTCGCCCTGTGGATGTCATAAAGGAATACATGGGAACCGGGGTTATAACTCCACTCATTCTTAGCCTTCACACTAGTTGGGGGTGGGTGACCAAGGAATGATACCAGCATGAAATAGAAGAACAAATGTTCCTGCATCAATTATAAAAGTTTGCTCTACGACATGCCATGAAGGCCCAGAGGGTGAGTAGAGGTATAGCTCTACTCTTCCTTTAACCTCTGCACTCAGGAAATGTATATATACCACATTTCTAGTGGTCTGTTGCCTACGAATTATCTTGCAATTAACTTCAAATTGTAATTCACTAATGTCTGTCACAGCACACGCAATTATATTTGTGTATAGTTATACACATCCAGACCCATAAATTCAGGTGGGAGAAAGCTTAATTTAAATGTAATCAATGATAACACACTTCAGGAATCTTCAAATATATTAGATGACTACTCATAATTGCTGAATCATTCAGTATACCTCACCTCCCAACACAATACACTACACACTCTCCACTATCTAAACACAACTGACATAGGTGTTTCAATGCATGATCCATACAGTTGCAAACAACTGCTGTACCTGAAATGGCTTACTTTTAATACTTTCAATACTATTAATATTACAATATTGTGATTTTATGGTTGTTAACTTTGTGTATTTTAGAATTTTAATGTTTAATTTTTTAATCACCTCTGTAAGGGCGACAATTACTGGAGTGGCATGTTGGGCCTATATTCCTTTGTACTGAACAGCTCCTGATGATAGCAGCTTGGTGCCAAAACATGTAGGAGTTTTATAATAGCCCAGGAATATATTTCATTCAGTGGATAAGGTGGCTGGTGTAATAATGCTGAATGAAAAGTTCAGATATGTAAGAATTGTGCAACAACTCTGGGGTGTTCACTCAATTTGGCTTAATAACCTTGAAAATCATAAGTCTCACACACACACACACACGCGCGCGCGCACGCACGCACGCACACACACACAATATGTTCCACTCTTCTTTCCAATTTCTGTTCCAAAAACTGCTCTGACAAATATTTACTAAATCAAACTCAAGGCATGCACAGAAATATATGTGGGAACATCCCCACAAATGCAAAACGGCCCTTTCCGCGCAGTACAGCGGTAGTCGGTCTCCCCACCACTGCAACAAGCTCTTCACGCCAGCCAATCCCAGACGGGCAGCCCAGCGACGGCCAGGTATAAAAGGCTACATTTCCAGCCAAAAGTTGTGCATTCCAGTATTCCGGATCCAGCGTTCAATATCAAGACTCAACGTGCTACGAGCCTCCACGATCGGCTCCCGAGCATCATCCGCCACTCGGCCCGTTAGCAGCATCTACAGCTCGCACCCTGCGGAACGCGCCGCAGTGTCTACCAGCACACGCTGCTCGGCACCACAGAGCTGTCCCAGGCTCTCCACCGCGCAGCCTGCTCCGCGCAACCGGCTAACACTGTACAGAACTCACTCTCACTGCACTGCTTCAGTGAGTCCGTTTCTTCACAGGAGTAACTTTGTCGGACCTCACTAACGCGGACCTTAGCCGCCACATATATGTAGATATCTGTGTAAAGTGTCAGTCATTTCCACCCAATTTCAACCCAATGTGGAAGGTGTCATCACATGTTAGTAAATCTCCCTGGTATCAAATTTGATGAAAATACTTCCAGTGGTCCTTGAAATTTTTTACGTGTACATATAAACAGATGGATGATTGGATGGAAGGAGGAAGCAGTTTTACTAGGTGATCTACATTCACATGACAACAAAACATAATTTCAAACAATTCCCATAATCAAACCCTCTCGTACTAAACAAACATTAAGCATGTTAAAATAACAGTAAAACTAAACAAAAAAGTTGCAGGTAAACTAACAAATGTGTTAGTATTACTACCTGACAATCTGTAGCTACAATATTTCAGTGTCCCACGCATGTCATGTCTTGTACTGGCAGGAGTGGACCAACTACTACACAAATGCACACACAAAAATAACGCTTTGAAGAGCTAAGCATCCACTATATCAGATCAGTTGACAGAACAAGTGAATTGCTGTTCACGTCTGTGGAACAGTTGCACTTTGATTCTTGACTTGCCAAAGATACAGTAGGTAAGACTAAAATGGAGAACTACAAGCATAGTCAATTAATAGTAAGATAGCAATTTCTAAAGGATGACTTGCCAAGCTGGGCAAGCATTTATACATACCACTTTAACATATGAAGTACCAAGTCTCTAAATTCAGCTACCTTTTTACGGCACTATTTCAGAAAAATAGGCAACAAATGGAAAAAGTTTCCTTTTGAGCTTTTCAATGTATAAGTGCTTGTACTTTTAGACAGCTAAGTATTTTTGCACAAAATTACAAGAAGAAAACTTCATATTCATTTTAAAGATTTTGATAGGCCAGTGATCAGTCCCTTATAGCCATCTATTCAGAAGTCCACGAGTTAAACACAATTTCATACTTCACATTTATAATTTAATGGGTCTCTGAGTCTTCTGCTTATAGTATTAATGAACCATATAACATGCAAAATACTAGGCACAAAAGACCTTACAGCCAAATGGACACCATATCTTGTCTAAGAATGTCGTTCTATTAACACATATATGTGAACATCCATTTGCTGAAACATAGCCAGTACGACACTAATAAATTTACTGCAAACTCTCTTAAGTTTCCATACATCACTAAAACACAAGGCATACAGGGCTTTATATAGAACAAACTGAAGTCTAGTTCTTTTCAAGTATTCTTTTCAACAATTTCTTTGTCTATACGGAGATAATTTTACCCCACTTACTGATGATCAGAAACCATTACACAGGAATCCTACTCAAAAGTGAATTCCATTTATCTCTCCCCTGTGTATACTCCATGCTCTACTGGGCAAAGAGATGTTGTTCAAGAATCCTGAACCAACAAAACCATGCCACAAACAAACATATGTATGCTTGCTTTACCAGAGCAATCCACGATTAAAAAAACAGGTCAGGGGGACAGGTACATAAAATCTGACTGGCTAACGGGCAACAACATGAATCAGAGATAGAGAGAAATAGAGTAAGAGCAGAGCTATATATGCAAACCACTTCTCAATCAACGAACCAACCAATAACAGACGACCAGTGATGCAGCAGAGCAATCAATCAAAGGAAACAAACATGTGACCAATCAGGAAGTCACCATTTCCAATATATATATATATAGATATTAAAAATGCACCAATAAAAATGAGGCCACCTTTGATACTGCAAGCCCAGAGAGAGAGAGAGAAAGTGGTAAGATAGTAAAAGATAAGAGAGAAAATAAACTCTGAGCTGGACAGCGAGACATACAATGAAAGGCATTTGGGCATTACAGGAGAGTTTTCAAGTAACATTAACAGATATGTGTATATGAGACTTCATTCTGAATTTCAGTAATGAAGTGATAACCAAAACAAGAATGATTACTCACAGTTTTTGCATTTGCACTTCTTGATGAGTGTTTCATCCTTGATGTCTTCATGGCATGCTTTGCAGTAAAACCAGGCCCTAGAAAAAGAAACGAAACAAGTTTAGTAAAAAAATTATTGTATTTTAATTCTACAACCCCAAGAAATTGCAACTGAAAAAATAACAGGAGTTTTGCCCTGTCGGCACAGCAATCCTTATTGTACCTTACACAGTTACACGAAAATTACAAAATATTTCAACCCATGGAGGTCATCTTCAGGTGATGTCTATTTTAAAAACACGAAAGGTAGTACACGTCATGCTGAATTTTGTATACCCTATGATAAAGGAACCACACACCACAGCACCAAACAACATGAAGACAGACAAAAATGTACACACTAAATTAAAAACATAAAAAATACACACACACACACACACACAAGAAAAATTGAGAAGACATTCTGCCAGAAGAGCCATCACCTTTAGAACAGGAACAAAAAGTGCCACACCACTAATGTGACAAAGAAATCAATAAAGCAATACATATACTACCTTCACGCATTTTTAAAACCAACCTCCTCACCTGAACATGACCTACCCAGGTCAAAACTTGTCATAATTTTCATGTAACTATTTAATACACAATAAAGACTGTTGTGCTGACAAGAAAAATAAAAAACTTATTATTTTTCAATTGAAATTTCAACTACATAGCACAATGGAATGCCAACAGTGAAGCACATAAAGCCCCATGTTACCCCGTATTGAAGGGTCTTTCTTGATAAGGTTTACAGTTACTAAACTAGTCAAAAAAAATCCAAGACTTTATAAAATACAAAAATCCAACACATGATTCACAAGTCCTTTCCTTACATCTGGATACTGTATATTGCTCACAACTCCATTCGAAATTATTTACAAATTAATTTCCTTCCTTGCTTTCCTTCCTTCCTTCCTTCCTTCCTTACTACACATTAACCCAAAGGCTTGAATGGAAAACACATTTTCAACCACATGCAGACTATTTTACTTGATACAAAACAAAATAATTGGCTTTATTCTATAGAAAATAAGTAGTGTAATAGCAAGCTTTTCTCTTAGTGTAAATATAATTTAACATGTCAACCCTTCAGACTTTACAAAAAATGGTACATGCGTTCAAAACCTTTGGAAAATAAACAGTAATTCTAACAAAAAATTCAGTGGATTAAGAAAATGATTTTGTCATACCAATATGCCACTATGAACTGATCATCATCATAATACTATACTGTGTGATACTGTCATCCTATAAGAACACGTGTGACACTCTGTTAATGCTATCATCCTTCCAAGCAAGATGGATGCTTTTGTAAAATATCATCACCCTGCAAGGTATAACAGGTATGTGGCATGCTGTCAATGACATCATGCTGCCAAGTACAGGGACTGCAGTTGTCTGTGTCATCAATGAACTATAAATGGCGGGTCTGTAACCTTCTGTCAGTGACAATGACCTATCAAATGTAGCATCATCCCCTTCTGAGACTTTCTAAATACATTCTGCATACCTCTAACAAAATCCTCAAGTATGGGTAATGCTAATCCACAGAATAGACGCAATGGAGCATAAATACACAGCATGTAAAGGATTCAGTCTGTATTAAATTTTTACCTTTTGGCCATGTTAAACAACCAGCTATCTCACGATTTAAAAATTTATACTACATATTTACACATCTACACATCTCAGCCACAGTGAGGTTACACACAGGAAGTTGTTACCATAGTAGTCATTAACTGAAGATAATGTAACACGCACCTCTTGACCTCATCAGCTGACTGAGCTATGAAGAATCCCTGTGTACTGGCTTGTATCTTGGCACCTCGTGGATTGATGGAGATCTTGCTGTCGCTGCCATCCTGTCCCTTGATCTCGATGGCCAGGAGCAGCAACTTCAGTTTCGTGAAGCATAACCTGTTGGCATCCACAATATAGCTCCCTGCCTTTCCTATCATCTAAAGGTCAGTTTTAACTATAGATTTCTAGCAAACTGAAATTATGACTTAATGATGGGAACAGTTAGAAAGTTTGTAAATGATATCAGATCGTTACTGTTTTGGGAAAACTGTATTGGCAATTATTCATTGCATAATCCTCCATGATGTGACCAACTTACACAAATCTGAACTGATACATTTTCAAATTAATCTACCAAATTGTGCACAAAAACTGAAATGAAACCAGTTTATGCATGTAAACTTCAAGAGATTTTTTTATATTTATAAAGTGTGAGGAGGAATAAAAACATATTTATTGCACAGTGACACCACAAAAGCAGAGCTCAGTGATCAGAGCCTGATATCAACCCTTTCCCATCAGAACTGTGTAAAGCAGTGTAGATTTATTGAATGATTCTGTGTTAATTAGTGCCTGTAACAGCAATGTCTCTGGATTACAGCTAATGTAACACAGTGGGAAAGTAACACAGTTAAATGGTCCCTGCTGCACTTGACATACTTGGCAGCAATTCTGGACTTGATCATTTGATTTATATATTTCAGTGTACAGAATTTTAAATCTAAAGCAACTACACAAGAAATCACAACAAATAAGAGCACAGTGCCTTATATGAGACAATGTTCTCTTATCACCATTAAGTGAATGGCTTGAACTAATCATGCCTAGACACTCAGAACAAGAAGGCAGCAGCAATGCTGCTGCTGCTGCCGCTGTGTGTGTGTGTGTGTGTGTGTGTGTGTGCGCGCGCGCGCGCGCGTGTGCGCGCATGCGCATGTGTTCACAAATCCATATGCACACACAGCATGGATTTAAAGCTCCATGTACTTGCAACCTCAAAAACTAGAAGGAATTAAGTTGCACTTTCTGTGCTTTAGCCACTTGTACCCCGCAGGAAAGATTCCCTGGTTCTCTACTTATGATGGCTGGCTGGATTCCAGAATTTTTCTGAATGTGGTGATCAGAGAAATATCCTTCAGATGCACCAAAAAACAAACCCCAACCATCTATTGCACTGCCTTCACTTTAATTGTTGACCTACCACCTCTCTCAATTTCATGTTACAATCCTAAATATGAAGGCACCTGAGTGAGTGAGTGAGTGAGTGAGTGAGAGTGAGTGAGTGAGTGAGTGAGTGAGTGAGTGAGTGAGTGAGTGACACATTATTCTGTAAACCCACTTTACAGAAAGTATGTGATGTTCTTACGTATTGCATGGCTGAATTTAACTTACAGTAAATTGTGACAATGTTAGTCAGCAAAACCAAACTCACAGCTGCAAACATGCAGAGCCTTAGTCCCTAATTTTGTACCACTACATGCACCATACAGCCGAACAGTGTCTATGAACCAGAGCATTAATACTATTCTCAAACATCCAAATATATGTACCTACTACAAGAAAAACAAACTGAAATTCAAGTAAACAAAGTCTTTTCCCAGTTCTGTTGAGTAGTCTTGCATGCAATTTTATGTCTACATGATACACATTATGCACTGTAAGCATTCAACACAAGTGGTATATATAGTGCCTCTGCAGAACCCATGGCACACAGAGGCCCTGTGGGTTTGCAGGGGGGTGGGTGAGCAAATGTACAGAAAACTCAAATTTGCTGTAGGTTGTTACAGGCTGGATTTCGTTTCCCTGGCAGACGGCAGTACTCTGGATTCCTCTTATGACACATTTGCTTGCTTGATATTCAGTCTGTTGTTCTTTATATTTAATGTTCCAATAGCATATAGTGAGCTCTTACAAATGAAGACAGGCGAGTTTAAGACAGAGACAGACTGGAGCAACATACACATTCCCAGACAAGGATGCAAAGGGCAGGTTCAAAAATCTTCAGAAACTCAGTAGGATACATTTTACAAACCAAAAGGGGGGGGGGGGGGACAGTCCTTCAATGACTGAACATAAGAAGTTCTTAAGGTTTCTACTAAACAGGGGGTACTACCACAATTCAGTATTTCTCTTGACAAATGATATAAACATACGGCCCTTGCAAGCAAAATTTTCCAGTCTCTAAACAATACAGTTGTATGTCTCAATGTAATTTTGAATTACATCACATAAAACTGGCATGTCGCTCATCTACAGTGAGAAATGACTCTCCAAAAGGAAACAAAAAAGCTACATTACATGGTATGTGAAACCACAATCTAAACTTTTCTGTAAAATCTGGAATGTAATGACCTTGCTTTTCTAAACCACTGTTGTTACTTTTTCATTTTCCTTGACCTAAGATTAACGTGCAGTGCCTGAATTCTTACAAGCTTCAATTTCAAAACATTATGTTCTCAGTAGGAACTCTGTGACATGATCTGTGTTGCCTGGGAACCAAACATTTAGTCAAGAATGGTCCCATAGTGGTTGTTTAAGTGCTTCAAACTTCAGCAATCTATGAACTGCACTGCACAGTTATCACCACCATCAGGTGTAGTCGTGCCATCTGTAGTCAACCTGCCACTTGAAGCAAACACTTGGAGAGAAACTTGAAAGAAATGGTATAACAGGAATGATACTAGGATTGGTAACGTACCAGTATTTCAAAATTACAGAGAACCAAATTTACCTGTGTTACACTACCTACAACCCACAAAACCTAATTCCAAAACAATTAAACTTCATTATAAAGAAAATGTTCATCACGCTTCACCAAATGTCTTGTGTGGTGTGTACTGACATAAATCTACAGTTTCTTGGTTGTTATTACTTTGGCATTAAAACTGGGTGGATTTTTGGCAGTGTGTGGGTCATGCAAGGATCACTAGCATACAATCCACACCTCTGAGCCAGCTACATATCTACGCGAGACAGTGCTAGTGCCTGTTCAAGCAGAGACGCCAGGAATGGAAGGGACTCACACTTTGCTCGTGTCAAAAGCTGGCACTCAAAACAAAACAACAAAATTCAATTCCACACACAAGCTATCAAGTTATTTGCTTCTGTTTCAACTCAGTCATTCCAATTTAGTGTCTGTGACAAGGTTAACCTTTCAAGTGCACATAACATGAGGTCAGTTCCATTTACTATAGCCAGACTTAATGCATCTATTTCCAGACGTAATTTTTAAAAGTCTTTATAGCTAATAACAGTACAAAGTAATATGTTCATACCTCATAAGTTGAAGAATGGCAATTCGTGTGCTTTACAGCAAAATTAAATACACAATTACCATGAATGTTGCTGTCTACTGGGACACGATGCCCTGTAGTTTGTTAGACCAATACCACCATTTTGGATGACTGTGCTACCTCCATCTTCTCAGTGGAACAGCAATCTTCTAACATGAAGATGTAGGTAGCAGTTTCTTCTGAAATGGCAGCACCTACCTACCCAACTACATGGTGTCACATCCCAGAAGACAGTAGTCACGAATGACGGGACTCAAATCTCACACCAAATTATGTTTTTGTCCTGTTTCTTTACATAATTATATTAAGAGCGAGTGTAGTTCCATTTTAAGCATTACTTCTTAGAACAGTCAACTATGCAAACTATGTGGATTTAATCATATGTTTTATTTTACAGTATTTTCATAAATAAAGCATGCAAAAATTTGACAAAAAAGGAACTTTCTTATATACACAAATAAGTATGACAGCACAGTTATGTGATGCATACTACTGTAAACACAAACCCTCATCCAACAACTAACTAAACATTACAACTAACCAACTACTCACCATCTAACTCACCTTCAACACAAATCTATCTGACCTCACACTATTTGTACTTTCAAGAGATCAACAATCAAGGATAGCAAGATTAAAATCTACTATGTTCAACTAACTGAAACAATACATTAGTTTGGGATTATTTTGGGGGAATATTTAAATTGCCAACAGGTGGCAACTTACTCGCTGGCTTGTGGAAATGTCATCCCAGTGAAAGAGGGGGACAAAGTTTCTGTATACATCTCACAGCCCGTTCCTTGGAGGTAATCGTTCTGCCAGGCCTGTGTGTCTGGGGACTGAAAAAACCAACAATGGGCAGGGTGACATACGTCCCCAGGGGACAGGGCCAGGCTAGCATACATCAGGGTACAAAACATCGGGTCAGGGAAGGTCATGGTCAGGTGTGTTGATCAATCCGCCACTGGTCATAGATCAGCAAACAAGGGCAGAAGCTGAAGAAGGCTTTGAAGGAAAACAAGACACAGAAAATGGACAGGCGTACAGGCAAACATACACACAGAGAGACAGAAAAGTACCAGGTGATGGTTCACAAAATAACACAGGCAGCATATAAATGATACCTACAGTCAGTCACCTCTTTATCATCATAAAAGACTTCCGATAAAAACTCACAAATATAAGATGATAAATGAAAAAAGGCAAGGAAGGATAAATCAGTTTATTTTACCTTTTAAAGCCCAGTGGTTACTGCATGTACCACCTGGTTTAATATGCAGAAATTCTACATTCTGCCCATAGAGCGTAGTTATGTGTTTTTATGGATATCACAACAAACAGGCATCCTCTTCCTGCGCGATGTTAACTGACTGGTTTTCATAAGCAAGAAAGAAAGTGTTTACTGTGTGGTATGATATAAATCTTTAAATGTAATTAAGGTTAGTTTTCATCTTTGAAGGGTCAACAGAATAATATCTACAGGAAAGTTCAGACTCACAGGCAAGAGCTACAATTTTGAAGGTTACAGTTTTTGGAATATGACAGTATGCAGTTTGGTAGGAATGTTCCAGTGTTTCTGAGAATTCTGCCACATCTAACTTCAGAGCAGCAGGATGAGGCAGTATGTTCCTCCAAACCACTGATACATAGCCATCAGACTACTGTAATCATTATACTTACTGACATAAGAACTTCAAATCTCAACTGGAATCTTATGCCACAAAAAATTAACCAAAATATCACATGATGTAAATTTTTCTTGCCATTTCCTGGTGTACTTCCAGTAATGCCTCATTACCATACACACTGTAGCAATTATTGCTGTCTTACCCTATACCGAGCTTTCTAATTTTTTTATGTGCTCTGTGACATCACCACACATAACAATACACAGTGCAAGAGATATCAAGAAAAAGTGTACTGTGTTTTAAAGGCCTGCCTAATGAGCGCCCATCTGTCACTTTCTACTGCCCTTGTCAATCCATCTTAGCCTCTCCACAGGGCAAATTCCTTCTGGTGTGACCAATCACCCAGTTCCAGTGCTTGCATACCTCCATGCATGCAGCTTTATACAACAGTGAAAAATGTGGCATTTGAGGTTTCCGCAGCAGTGCTAAGATCCAAGTCTTCTGCTGTGTCAACTGGTAATAATTCTAAAACAACTGTACCCATTTACCAGGTGACATGACATAACATCACAGGATACCCGGCTTGTCAAAAGGGCAGAATTTTCCACACGGTTGTCTGTGGAGACTGCAGTTCTCTTCTAGCATGACTGACAAATCTGCCAGTTGAAATGTCTCACAAACTCTGTACACTGTGTGGGATTTCCGGCTCTCACCGTGGTGCTGTTGAGGTCTTCGCTCTTATGGGATGTTACGCAGTACTACTTGGCAAAGCTTGGTCACTATCTTATGGCACTGCATGAACGACCCATTTTTAGTCTCTCCACTTTGTCTCATACACAGGCGGTACTAGATGGGTGTCGGGTTAGTTGGTTACAAGAAGTTACAGAGTGGAGATCATTCTGTGATGCCAGCTGTTAGCCAAACAAAAACACAGTCCTTCTTAGAATATTGGTACTACACTATGGCCCTGTCTACAATAGGAAACCATCCAGATGGTTGTGGAATACTTCTGTTATCGTCTGACTCCAACTGAAGAAATGATACGAGAATGTAAGAACACAAATGCATGTTTTTAGAAAGAGATGTGACATGCTGCACTCACATTCTCTGCCCCTCATCTGCCCACCCTATGACCCCGTCTACTCTCATATGCTAGAATGCTCATGCATCTGAGTGCCATAAGATCATGATTCTGCTGTAATTACAAACATGTGGGGACAGACTACCAGGACACTTGAAGATAAGACCCATAGGCCATCCTGAGACATTGGTAACTGAATACCAAGCAACACTGCCCAACATCCCTGAAGAGAAAAGACCTCATCTCTCTCCTGTGTTAGCATCTACACAAAGCCTAACTCAGCCCTAGTTAGACAAGACACAGTGTGTTCACTTAATATGTTCAGAACAACATTTAATGGACTGTCCTCCATACTTCAAACAGTAACATCTTCACATCTCCACAGAGTTCAGGTCCCATTGCCACAACACATACACAGTTTTCTGCTGCAGTAATGCCATTTTGCATTTTTGTTTTATGTGTGTTCAGTACAGCCAGTATTCAGTGCAATGAAAAATTTAATGAAGCTGTTTGACCAGTTATTTCAAACACAGCAAACTGCTTCTTCACATCTCTTGGACTTTATGTAAGTATGTTTGTAATGTGGTGAATAACTTATGGCCTCCTTGTACATTTCCTTCAATCTTAACGTATCACATGACAAATGCTGCCTATGTTACTTGCATTGCCAACTCAACAGCACTTGAAGTGTGGTGCTCCTGCTGATAACACTGGATACAGCAGTGCAGGTACCTTCACACTTACTCTGTGGCCTGCGCAAACGGCATGCCTATAAACGTGGGGCTGAGAGTTTCCGTGTACATTTCCATCCCCGTCCCGCGCAAATAGTCATTCTGCCAGGACTGCATATCTGGTGACTGCATCATCATCATCAACATCATCATTTGACACAAAAAATGTACAACACACTACAATACAGTACTATACTACTGACATCCCCTGTGAATAAACGTTTTTCAGTCTGATTATATATAGCTCTGTGTGCCTGGAAGTTATGGCATGTATTAGTGAAATGAAAAATATTCAGATGTGTGTTTTATACATTAATGAGATACATATTTCACGTGGTACACATATTTCTTGTGCAATTAAGACACACTTTAATCTGCATTTGTTTCAATTCAATTTGAGCACATACAATATTTTGGAGGCATAAGTAAGATGGCTCACTGGCATTCAGAACATTAAATGTTTTAAAATACTCCAAACACACAGAGTTATAACTCCACGTGGAGTTCTAGAATCATAGAAATTACTGTTTGCACACATGAAATTGTTCACTAGTACAAGCAGTATTAGGAAGCTTATCTAAATGCACAAACGACACACAATGAACACAAATGTCTTTTTCCGTAAAAGACAGCACCATTTCAGCAATACAAACTGTCATGCTACTAGAATTAGCGCCTCCATCAGGCTTCAACTGCAAGACATGGCAGTACAAAATGGTCATACCCTAGGCCAGTTGTTCCCAGACTCCCTGGATGTGAACAAGAAACTTAAATTACTTCAAACATGACTTACTAATTTAAAAATACTGTTACTAATGAACCTTAATGACATCAGTGACACACATTCTGATAAACTGCACATTTCTTATTTAATGTAATGTTGAGGAAGGACAAGGAATTAGTACAGCAACTTTATCGGTCCATTTTTTTTTGTCAATCCCTAGAAGAAGCTGTACAGCTATCACTTTAAAAAACACCGACTTAGACAAATTTAAAAGCAAATAACAAAACTTCATGTTGCAGCGCATTCTGTGTGGCATCTTGTAAATTTCTGTTGTGTACAGTCCAACTGCCAGCCACTCAATACGTTTGAGGTGACACACACGTTTCGACGCTAACGATATATAGACTACTGATTCAGCATATGTAATTATTCTTATAGTTTTTATACATTACCTAACCTCCACTGCTAATAAAATTTCATTTAATTTTCTCAGAATCATTTACTTTATTCTCCATACAAAAGAATGTAAGAGTTAATCTACCTCTACATAGAACTTTGGGGCACGTGGCAGTGCACTTGGTTGAGGCACTGCGCTACAAGCTGGAAGGTTGAGGGTTCGATTCCCAATGGAGTCATTAGAATTGTTCACTAACTTAATCCTTCTGGCTGCACTGCGGCCCTGGGGGGTGATTCAGCCTCTGACAGAAATGACTACCCCGAATATTTCCTGGGCCGCCGGCCGCCCGCGGGTGTAAATTTGGCCAGTGCATAGGGGTCACAACCTTGCCACCTTCATGTGCTGACTGTCTGGAAATCTGGGAGCCTCAACCTCCTGGAAACATAGGGGCCTGTCCAGGCCTGCATACAGACAGCTATTTTTACATGTAACTTCAATTCATTTGATTTGAAACTTGGTATTAACTTGAAGACTATGTTAAACCCTTTCTTAAATGGCAGTGACAAAACCAGTCAATTCTCTGCCTGCTTACTGTGTGAGTGCTCATTTTTTATCACTGCCAATCACTCCATTTACCATCATGACAAGCCAGATTTGAAGGGTTCTGCCACAGGCTAGTGGACCATACAAATTAAAGTATAGGAAAATGCCAGGAAATCTGATGGGGGGAAAAAAATGGTGATGCCAAATCACAAACACAAAGAACAGGGCTTTGCTCCATTATGCAAACAGAACAAAGAACGATGTAAGTAACTCTGCAAGAAGCTACTAGAGTACCATAATTCTTCCTGAAGGATGTAAAGTTAAAATTATTGTTATTCACAGGCATACCTCTAATTGCAAATATAGCTGTGATAATTAAGATATGTAGTTTCAAATTATCTACATCATATTCAAGCCTTAAATATCTACAGCAAAATTAACTGGTGTAATTAAGTTACGCAGCACCATCAGTGGTAAATCCCAAATTTAAGCATCCCTAAACACTACCACCTTTTGTGTCTACCATGTTACTTGATTGTACAATTACAGAAAAAAAATTCTGCAACATGTAACTGAATGTTCGTGGCAATGTTACAATACATTTCAAAATTAATATCAATTTAACCCCATTCTCAATGTGCTTTCTTAAGTACTGAATTAATACAAAACAGATGATGACTTGTTCTTCATAGTTATCATCATAATTATCATCACTGTCATTTCTCTCCTGCTCCTCATTGTCATAATCATTCACATTGCAGTTGTTGTCATTGTCGTCATCATTATAACCACCACCGCCACCATCACAATGACCATTAACAGAACCATCCTTATTTCACGAGGCATGAGTTTACATTAGAACAGCCACATAAAATACGGTAATCAAAACAATAAAGAAATACATTTATATGCTACAGAAAGAAAGCAGGAAGGACAGAACAATTGTTACATCACTGCAGCATGTCATCCAGCTATGGCAGGTGTTGCAGCTATTGACAGACAAGGGACTAGAAAGTGTAGACTTTAAGTAATATAGTAGTAGTAGTAGTAGTAGTACAAAACCTATAAAATTTTTTCTCCTTGACTTAACAAGCTTACCGTTTTGAAGGAACGCATGGCAAACAGGTTGGCCATCATGGTAGAAAACCCTGGGGCTAGACAGCTCTGTGCGATAAAACCCAGCTTCAACTCTGCCAGACATATCACATCATCTCCCTGCTTCCAGTCCCAAGATGGGATGTTCAGAAGGTAGGCCTGTAAATCAGCAGTAACTTCCAAATTCAAATTCTAAGAATCACATATATTGTGTACCCACCAACTACAATCACATATCTTGTTGATTTAAAACTTAATAACTAACTAACTAACTCCATGGAGCAGAGGCCTTCCTGAGAAGCTAACAGTTTCTCAGCTAGTCAAGAAATTCCCCGCATTTTATGGAACCCGAAGGTTCATTACCGCATTCACAAGAGCCCGCCACCTGTCCCTATCCTGAGCCAGATCAATCCAGTTCATGTCCTCCCATCCCACTTCCCGAATATCCATCTTAATATTATCCTCCCATCTACGCCTGGGTCTCCCAAGTGGTCGCCTTCCCTCGGGTCTCCCCACCAAAATCCGGTATGCACCTCTCTCCTCCCCCATACATGCCACATGCCCCGCCCATCTCAGTCTTCTCGATTTGATTACCCTAATAATATTTGGTGACGAGTACAGGTCATTAAGTTCCCCGTTATGTAGTCTTCTCCAATCCCCTGTCGCCTCGTCCCTCTTAGGCCCAAATATCCTCCTCAGCACCCTATTCTCGAACACCCTCAGTCTTTGTTCCTCCCTCAGTGTGAGAGACCAAGTTTCACATCCACACAGAACAGCAGGTAAAATTATAGTTCTGTATACTCTAATCTTTGTGTTTTTGGATAGCAACCTGGAAGACAAAAGATTCTGCACCGAATGATAGCAAGCATTCCCCGACTTCAATCTGCTCTTAATTTCTTCATGAATGGAGTTTCGATTCGTTAGGGTTGCTCCCAAATATTTGAATTCTTCCACCCTTTCAAAGGATTTATTATCTATATTTATGTTGTGATTGTGTCCTGCATTCTGATTTCGAGACATGACCATGTACTTAGTTTTTTCAGCATTTACTTCTAGACCAATCTCCTTACTAGCAATCATTAAATCTTCTGCATTTTTCTTTATGCTATGTACGCTTCCGCCCAATATATTAACATCATCAGCATAAACCAGAAGCTGATGTGTACCATTCAATTTCAAGCCCTCCTGGTTTGCCTGAACCCTCCTAATGGCATATTCTAAAGCAAAGTTGAAAAGCAATGGCGACAGAGCATCTCCTTGTTTCAAGCCATTCTTAATAGGGAACGTGTCAGACAGATGTTTGCCTACCCGAACTCTGCTATATGTTTCACTTAGGCACATTTTTATTAACCTTACTAGTTTCATGGGGATACCGAACTCAATGAGAATATTATACAAGACCTCCCTCCTAACTGAATCATAGGCTTTCTTGAAGTCTATAAATAGCTGATGCACTGCCTCATTGTATTCCCATTTTTTCTCAAGTATTTGACGAATGCTGAATATATGATCAGTGGTTGACCTGTTACGTCGAAATCCACACTGATGATCCCCAATAATTTCCTCTGCATATGGAGTTAACCTTGACAAAAGGATGTTGGATAGAATTTTGTACGTAGTCGACAAAAGTGATATGCCTCGATAGTTATTGCAATCTGTCTTATCACCCTTCTTATAAATAGGCACAATGACCGACTCCTTCCATTCCTCAGGCAATTCCTCCTTATTCCAAATAGAAATAATAAGTTTATGGATTTCAGACCGAATAATCCTACCCCCTGCTTTAATCAATTCTGCTGGAATTTGATCAATACCTGGTGATTTGTGATTTAAAACTTAATAGGAAACAAAAACAGGTTAAAGTTCAAGGACATGCTGACAACTGGCAGAAACTTCAGTATTCAGCAGAAGAAACATCAACTCTCCACTACTCAAGATAACAAATTATTAGTAATCTGTATATGACAGGTGTTCAGATTTGATCTAAACTTAAGTATTTTCAAAATCCTATAATTAGCACAGCAAATGTGCATTATTTGAATAACATATATAAATTGAGTGAATTAAAAAAAGATATGTTTATCAGGACTGAAGAAACCAAAGTTACCACAGTAATTGCCCCTTTCATTAAAAAGGAAAAAATTCTTAATTTTTCTATCACATTACAGCCATCAGAAATGTCCAACAGAGAAACTGCCCCATTTAAGATCTCAGGAGCACAATCTTTCATCTATGAGGTACAAACCTTCACACCACCAGATCCTCAACACATCAGTATGAACTTTTTATACTGGCAGTTTGGATAGGTGAATTGGTATTGTTTCATTCAAACATAACTGCAACTTTCCAATTAAATATACAAATAAGTTCATGTTGTTACAGTGCCCAAAGAGCAGCAAATTGCACAGGACTGTATGCAGTAACACATGATAGTATAAAATTTTATAATTCCTCAGCTATAACACAATCTCAGCAGCCTTGCTTGGCAGATGAACAACTGAAATTTCAATTTCAGTTGTGACTAAAACATTTACATACTGCTTACAAATAAGCGGTTTCGCAAATAGGATTACATTAAAATAAACTGTATATACATATCTAAACAACAAAATTATTTATGATATAAAAGCAGATCAACTATATACAAAAGAAACATTTAAAAAAATTGGTTGTAAGACACAGTAACAATAAAGATAATTTTTATCACTGTTGGAAATAAGAAACAAACATACAAGTGATGATATCTTATGACAGTACCTTGTTGTGATACTGCATGAGCTGGATGATGACTCGAATGTCATCTGAGTAGTTCTTGATGGAGATGACCCTCATAATGTTGGCTGCGTCCTCAGCATCAGGGTCTTGGCAGTACTTATTGGCCAGCACCAGGCACGCATCAGCCTCATGCACCTGTGCCACAGTCAAGAGTGCCACCATCAAACCTGTCGCATTTGTGACAGGACATAGCCACCACTCTGTTCATGATGCTCAGTTTTCATTCAAGGGTAGCATCAGTGGGTACACACAGAGTTATACCAAGTCTCAACCCCTCCCAGATCAATAAACTCAGAAGGGAAACAAAGAGAAATGTACATCTTTTAGGGATGTTCTTGTACATAAACAGCTTCTAACAGTAACATTCAATAATACCTACAAACATACAGGTTATACACAGAACCATTTTTCAATCATTATAATCTACTAACAAACTGAGAAACGTCCTCAGTTCTGAAATTCTCAGATCACTGTGTGAAATATAGTGAGTATCAAAACAACTTTCATATATTTTTCTATAACTCTGCCATTTAAATTCTGAGAGAATTCTTACAACTTTCAAGAAGTTGCAGCTATGACTTTCCAATTCAGATTGCATTATTCCTATTATTAATGGAACAAAGTTTTGATACTTGAATTCTAATTATCCTAAATACCACAATATCACACTCAAAAACAACTTCCTTATTACAGTCAATTCACATGAATTTTAAATGCTTACAGAATTACAAATTAAACTGTTTTCTTGTTATTCAATCTTTCAATTAACAACATGAAAATGGGAAATAATTACACATTATGATTTTAGTCCACATGCAAACGCGAAAATTTGAATAAAAAGTGAACTATCACCAGTTACATTGCACAATTCACGTTTTCCTTAAGATTCTCTTTTAGCATAATTTAGTCACATAAGGAATATTCACAAACTGGACATCATAAACTATGTAATTTCTCCTGTCATTCTAAACACTGAAATACCCAACTTTAAATAATGTGTAAATATTTGATTAGAACTGTATAAATGTGACCCAACATGCATGTAGATTTGAACCATTGTAATAATGCTAAATATTTAATGGGGCACTTAAATGGCATTAACTGCATTGCATTTACTCATAACATCATGCCAGTTTTTATAGTTTATTATAGTTATAATTATTATCATATTTTGTGTGTAACTTCCTCTTCTGTGTGTGTGTGTGTGTGTGTGTGTGTGTGTGTGTGTGTGTGTGTAACAATACTGCATGATGTGATATTTTCAGATGACCCATTTATTCATATCAAGTTATAACGCTATATTACATTAATTTCACAAAATTACATTTTAGCCAATCTACAACTTTCAATATATCATTATGTTTTATTTTTTAACGATTATCACTCTTTTACGATTATGGTGCTGTGTTACTGAGTGACTACAAGATGGTCCCAAACTTCTACTACTTTTGTGGAGCTCACTGCAAAACACCATTTGTGTAAACTACAAGCATATCAACAAACCATCCACCAACACAAATACGCCCTTGCTTCTACTGCAGTTTGCGTGCTCACTTCTAGCAAAGCACTAACATACTGTTCCACTTCCACTAGAAGCAAAACACAAACAACAGTAACTCCGCTTCATTTCCTGATCTAGAAGACATCAAGTCTTCATACAGTTTTTTTTCTGTACTCACTGGCAGCATTCGCATTCAAGCCACAAAATAATGAAAGACCTGATGTCATAAGCCAACTAGGGCTTCCCATGTGGGAGTCACAGCTACCAGGGTGTCAGTGGTAGCCTCACAGAATGAATACTCCCACAGATAAAGGCAAAGGTCACCCAATAATATGCCATTAAGGCAAAGAGGGGGAGTAGAGGTATACCTGCATTCATTCACAAACACATTGCCGGATGAAGGTGGGTGGTCGTCACGCCACAGCCGCTTTACCCCTGGAAAAGAGACCTGGTACCCACTGTACAGGCGGCTAGGTGGGCACTGGGGCCAGGCTGGACAGATGCAGAAAATCTTGCCCCACAGGGGTTCGAACCCTGAATCTTCCAGCCCATAGCAATCTGCTATATCAACTATGCTACCCCAGACACCCTAATACTGCCACACTGTTATTTAGTTAAATACCATGGGTTTTCTCATGAACATCCCCTTCTACATCACATATGATTCAAAGATTATAAATACTAACTAATAAGCAAGCTGATCCCAGCAGCTGCGCGGTCTAAGGCGTAGGTCTGTGGCTGAGCACTTGCTGGGATCGTGGGTTCAAATCCCACTGGGGGCATGGATGTTTGTCTCTTGTACAGTGTTTGTGTTGTCAGGTAGAGGTCTCTGCGACGGGCCAATCACTCATCCAGAGGAGTCCTACTGACTGTGGTGTGTGTCTGAGTGTGATCAAGTGAAAATAAACAACCTCTACACCTGCTGTGAACAAGTTGGTAGAGGAGGGAAGAACTACAAAACGAAATGCAACTAATAAGCAAAATTTAAATTTCTTATATTGTGAGGCAACTTATTTGCTGAAAAACAGATGCATGTACTTTCTGGTGTCTCCCATTTTGAAAGCAATCAGCATAACTATACTTAAGAAGGTATCGTTCATGCAAAGAACTGCAGAAGAATGCATCATCAGACATGTTCAGTGGAGTGATTGCAAACATATCAAGACCATGCACAATTTGGGTCAAAAGAAAAATTCAAAAATAAGGAAGCAATAGGACCGTCTACTCAAAATCTCCCCCCATACAGTGCCATACAATAATCAAATTATCAGCCAGGTTTCTACTTCTTTTTTTCTCTCTGTCTCTCTCTAGTGGGTGGGTGGGTGGGTGGGTGGGTGGGTGGCTGGGGGAGCACTGCATAAGGGTATGGCAATCTGGCCTAGTCTTTCATAAAAACACAACAATGCTAAAATAAAAATCTAAAAAACATTTGAATGAAAGATGGGAAAATAATAAATAATTTTCTATCTTAAGCTTACTGGTTAAATTCTTGTGGAAAAAAAGTGTCACTCCTCAGTACCAAAAATGTATTTTCTAGAAGCTGGGAACAGTTACCAGTCTACTTCTCTAAGGATTATCATTCACTTTTTGTGGTCTATTTTACAGTGTTCTCAGTATCTCTGACTATATACCATTCCTTGTAGAATGACAAATAAATTATGAAGGATTTGGAGACAGTGATTGTGGCATAATCCAGATACTATCGGGCATACACTTGAAGACAGGGAGGAAAAAAATGGAAAACCTCATTCCTAAAACTCTCACTACACAACGCCTACCTCACCTTACCTAAAAATCCTTGCACTGTGAATTTTATTGTAATTTAGTGTTGGTGATTATAGGCATATTGAGGTATCATTTCACAATCAGTAATACCAAAACTATAATAAATTCATACAGAAACTTTTCAACTATTGCCTCTTATCAATGGTTACAAATACTGGAAAAAGAAGGAAACTTTAAAATGTTTGGGACCAGAAAAGCCTCGTCTAAAATATAAAATCCACAGAGTTATTCAAAGCAATTTTACCAAATAACAGAGATTACTAAGTGTGTGTGTTCGTGGACATTCACTGATGAAAGTTATGCACCAGTGTACAATAAAAGTGTAATTTATTAACAGTTTAAATAAATAAAACAGCAAACACTACAAGTAAAATGGCATCAATAATCTCTGTAAACTGGCAATATTTTTAACAACTCCATACTTAAGTAGAAAACTGTTGTTCAGTACCATTTCCAAGTAATCAAATAAATAATTCAAAATGCAGAAGATGCAAGAAGTGCTGTGAATATGCCAAAATTATGTGCAATATAGTACTGCAGTTCAGTAACTAATATTAAATCATTAAGCAGTTAAATTATATGATTTGTATTGTGTCCATCTGTTTGAATAAAATTCAACAATTCAAACTAAGCGCATCTCATTCAACACAGTTACTTACTGGGTGGTATGATGGCCACATGTTTCAGCTGTTATGAAAACATTATGTTTAGTCTGATGATACCTTCACAAGAGCTGGGGAAAAACGCAACTACCTTACCACCTAATAAATAAGGTGTGGTGACTTGAGATATGCTTCTATCTGAATCCATTATTTTATACTTCATTATGTGTAATTCCCAACATAGACAGATTCTGGTATAATATATGTTCCAAAATACAGTTACTATATATATATATATTCCAATAAAAATGACTACCTAGAATGTCAGAAATATTAAACCTTTTAACGACTCATTTTAACTGCCCACTGATTCATTTAGTCAGTATGCTACATGTCGAGAGTTATCTCAGCATATCATGCACATCACAAAACCTACACATCTTGTTGCAAAGAGTTAGAAATCCCAAATGACATTCTGAGCTCCACATGAGCTAAATGGTGGCTAAGCCCACTTCCACACATACTACAAATACGTAACATTACTGAAAATTGACAACAGAACTTGTCACATGATACAGAAATATACAACCTCACAATTATGTAACTCATCTGTTAATACTCATACAATTAGGTATGACAGAGTATTCACTGCAAATTAACAACCTTCATCTAACCAAAAAATGTTTCACATTATTTGTAACTGCAGCTAAGAGCTGAATAATATAATATCCTTTATGGTTAAGCTACTGGAAGAAACAGGGAAGTACAAATGTAAACAGCCACAGTAAAGGCTTATTATAATCAACCTTGAGGTGTTGTACTAATGAATTAAAACATTACCATTCAGTTTCTTCTAAATAACAAAGCTTAGGCACAACTGAGCAAAATAATGCGCCATATGACATATTTATCTTAATAAATATATTCAAATACAGTATCTAAGAAGCCAGAACACAGAAACATTCCAGTGGATACCTAATACAAATGAACAGCACCAAAGTGCACGTCTACGCTACTATACAGCCCTTGTCACCACCTTATAATAAAACTGAGCACATCCAACTACTATACTTTATTATTACAAAAAATGACAGTAACATTTTGCATGAAGTATACAAAATGCACACTGTAACTGTAATTTGTATTGACGATAAATTAAAATCTTCAGCCGATATGCGATGACTGCTCATTTAGACTTGAGAAAATTTCATCTCCATTACATGACCCTATAAGTGAACACAGGCAAGTCTCTGATTTTAAGGTAAAATCACTACTGTACAATAAATTGCCCATAACATTATGAAACCAACACACTTCTGAACCAACATGGACATACAACCAAACTATCAAAATTCAGTCATTACATTTTTGATGGACCACGGCTTCAGAGCCTGATGTTAACACTAACCAGAATTTTCAACAGATCAATTAGCCCAATTTTTTCATAAGATGGTGTCATTGTTATTCAAAATGACATAGAGCTTAAATATTATAGAATTCAAACATGGTAGCACTAATATTTCTAACCTAATCTATTGAAAACACAGCATGCTAACATTCCCAAAGAAGAAAGACAGACAACCAAGTAGTACCAAGAGGAGACAACAGGACAGATGGTAAGAGAGAAGTAATGCCACTTACCATGGTAAATCGAGGGGGTTGTTAATTGTAACAGAACCAACATACATGTAAGCAGCTTAGGTCAAATTATTTTCAAGGAAAATTTGCAAATGTTGACCACCTATATAATTGTTCACACACCCATTTACTCAACATCCATTTCCTCATTCTAAGGTCACATTTTGTCCGTAATGAACAAATTAATGCAAATGCCATCAACGTAAGTTTCAACAAACCTGCCACCTTGAACACGGAACTTACAACACAGTGTAGGTACAGTGCAGGTTTAGGCTCTGAAATTGTAAAGGCAACAGTACAGCAGCACAGGGAGCCAGGAGATGGGCAGTGTTATTTAACCTTTTAAAGCCTAGCGGTAACTTTGCATACCACCAGGTTTAACATTAAAAAATTCTACGTGGTGCCCACATTACGTTTATGTGTTCTGTGCGGATCTCAGAACAAACAGCAACTTTTGCCTTATAAAACATTAAGAGACTGGTTTTTATAACGGAAGTGGAGAGTGTTTACAGCGCGGTATGCACCGAGTCCTTACAGAAAACAGATACGCTTCGTCTTTAAAGGGTTAATGATACTATCAATTACAGAGATTATAGAGCATTGATGACAAAATGAATGAATGAATGAATGAATGAATGAATGAATGAATGAATGAATGAAAAGAATGAATATGAAGGGTAGGCAAAGGGATACTGACAGGGGGGAAACCAGAGTACTCAGAGAAAAACCTGTCCCATTGCCACTGTCTACCACAAATCCCACATGGGCTGGCCTGAGATCGAAATTGGGCCACCACAGAGACAGGCTAGTGACTAACATCAGGCACATAATCATAGCTTACCACTGCGATTATTCTGTGGAATATATGGTCAGAAACCAACTTACCATATGATCCCCAAAGCAATACTGGCAACTGGTTGGCAAACAAAAACGTTAATCACTTATGAACCATCTGAAATAATATGCACCTCTTTCTCTTTGATATACAGTGAAACCCGCTTAAGAAAATTTCCCGCCTAAGAAGTCAGGATAAAAAGGCACCAACATTCTCCCATTTCATTAAAATTACCCTTTCAAGAAATTTCCTGCCTAAGAAGTAGGATTTTTTTAAATTTTCAAAATTTTATTTACAGGGTTTCACTGTACTACCTCAGAAGTAAAAAGACATTGATGTGTATTACTGCATTCAACTGACCAGAGACATGACATGAGTAACCTTAGAATGTGGATTTTGACAGTTATTTTCCCAGTGGTGTGCTGAGCATGTTGGGGAGAAAAGCAAAAAAAAAAGTGCTTTTGACCTACATGAGGTGCTTTTTGCACCTTCGTACGTATTAAGGTTACAGGGTTATATACTTCTGTACCTCACTAGCAGCACATCACTGGTTTATTCTCTAAGCTAGTTTGAAGAGGGCTCTACAGTACTGTAACTACAGCAGATATGTTCTATGACACAGACGCCACCAGCAGACTGCTTGGAGGTTGAAATGTGCATGTTAAAATTCTGTCATCATTACATAAATTAGTTGGCAGCCGAGGTATGAAAACATTTACAAAGTTTCTGGACCAGACTAATGAAAATTCCAAAATGAATGACAAACGCAGGACATAATTTAAATCACGAAGTAAAGATTATAGTAACAAGAGCCTAAGTTTCAATTCAGGCCTATGGCCTGGTTGTCACAATACCTTTACTCTCATTGACGTTTGAATTACACGCTGGTTTGGTTTTTACTAACTGACCACAGGCTTCATTCTTCATATCACTCCAGAAGTTATCTCAGTCAGAAAGTTCATA
This sequence comes from Coptotermes formosanus, assembly GCA_013340265.1. Lineage (NCBI taxonomy): Eukaryota > Metazoa > Arthropoda > Insecta > Blattodea > Rhinotermitidae > Coptotermes > Coptotermes formosanus. The sequence continues at coordinate 57,288 of BLKM01000706.1, forward strand.
TTCTTGACAAAATATGCTGAATCATAGTTACACTTAACTTACCTGCTACTGTCATTACTACTAGAAGATAGAAGATAAAGTTTTCCCTATGCACACCATGCAGACATATATGGAAGTGGAGATACACCTCCACTCATTCTTAACCTTGACATTAGATGGAGGTGAGTAGACAGCCTCACACTCCAGCCACCTTATGTCCAGGGAAAGAGCCCCTAGTACCCATTAAATAGGAGGCTCCTGTAATTACTATTATGCATTTATAATTTTGATACCCACAAGAATATTTTAAATATTCTACAATTTATAAAGTTAGGCAATTAAGTATGCAATCTTCATTAACAATAAAACAGGAGACCACTTTGTACTCCTATACAATTCACCCACGTAGAATTTAACAGGTAGAATTTTACTGGTCGCAAGGCTTCTACAGTAAGTGATTTTGGACCAAGCTTTCCTCAATCTAGCAAGTACAGATACAATCAGATCTAATAAATACAAATTACAAAAATCTGAAACAAAAACAAACCTCTTTTCAAGGTCTTAAGAAATATACCTTTCTCCTAATGTAGCAGTGAACTGCAATCTGAAATAAATACTTTAAAAATATGCAATACAATATTTTCTACACTCTAGACACATTATTTGGACACGAAGACTGGTATAACCTCAAACAACATATAATTAATGGCACTACATAATTTCTGGCTTAAAGCTTAGCCACATGTTCTTGAATGCAGTGTAAAGTTTCAGCAACTAGCAACTATGACAGCAAACACTTCTACGTTCAGTGCACCCTTACTTTACCATTAAGTGTGAACAATAATTTCCTTTGTTAAAGACAAGGGCCATAAAATATATTGCATTTGTCGATCCCTATTTGCACAGCTAACTTACCTTTCAAAGAAGATGTCATAATTTAGTGCTTTAAACTTCCGAATAACAATGCTTTAAGCAAAGAATATAAAAATATGTGATAAGGACAGTTATTTCAACTGAACAAAATATCAGTACATTCTGAATCCCCGTTTTCTTCTCTGACAAACTCTGGACTTACAGGGAACTGAATATCTACTTCTTAATTTCAAAGTGTGTGTAAGGAATCTCCTTTCAGTAACTCACCTCATACAAATAAACAGCATGACTGGTTAATTTACCTTAAAGCAACTTTCATTTAATCAGATTCACTAACTTTACTGGAAATCTGTTGTTTTCCTAAAACTGCAAGAAGACAGCAGTCAACCATTATGGGAAAAAATTGTGAATGTGCTGAAAACTCTATACCCCCAAAACAAAGTTGTCTTTACACACAAGAGTTCAGGCTTTTGCCATGGTGTATTTGAGGCCTTTGCTATTCTGGGAGGTTATGCAGCATATGTCGGTACAGTGAAACTCGCTTAAGAAAAACCCGGTTAAGAAAATTTCCCGCTTAAGAAGTCAGGATAAAAAATCATCAAAATTCTCCCATTTGATTAACATTACAGGTCCTACCCTTTTAAGAAATTTCCCGCTTAAGAAGTAGGATTTTCTTGGAATTTTCAAAATTTTCTTAACAGGGTTTCACTGTATTTGCCTACCAACATATGCTGTGTAACATCTCAGAAAAGCAAAGGTCATTTCTCTTTATCTCACCAATGACCACCACATTTTCTGTTGCACACATTACATCACATTACTTATGGAAATAAAGGCTGATGTTTAAGCAACTGTGTACTTGACAGTAGGTGGTCACTGACAGTCTTCAAGGATTCTAAATTAATTTATGGACTTCCTTAGCACACATTTTAATGCACTGTAACAGAAAATAAACTTATATCCTTCAATTATGTCCTATTCTTATAACAATTGAGCGGGATTGAGCAACAGCATAATTAGAAATGTGCCCGCACTGTGGTATGTGTTGAAATCCCACACACCACCCTCAAACTGAATTTGCAAGTGGCGAAATTTTATGGCACTTCCTCTGAAAACCCCACTGGCACAGTGGTCACACATTCTGTGGAATAGAACTTGAATCTACAACATGCTGTTGAGTTTGAGGGGCCACTTTACGCTCAAGTCAACAGTTCTGCTCCTAGTGGTCATCACCAGAGCTAAATCACTTTTCAAGTAAGCTAAATAGCATTGTTTGAAGTTCTTTCTGTGATTCATGTTTCATTTCTGTCTTCCATATAGTTTTTGTTAAATACGTTTTTGGAACAACTGTGATCGTTTGTGTTAACTGCATATTCAACAATTTAAAAAGATTCTACTGCTTGTCATTGGAATTAAAAAAAGTGTCCTTTACATAAATTTATTCACATTTTCAAACATCATAATAATCATTCAACATGACTATATTATCTGTAGTACTTATTGCTGCAACATGTTTCAACTGCAATCGGTCACCTTCAGGCTAAAAATTATTTAAAAGACACGTAAATGGGCTACATACAATTGTATCTAACCCTTTCATGTGTTTTAAATAAATTTTAACCCTTTTATATGTCTTAAATAAATTATTTAACCCTTTTTTGTGTTTTAAATGAGTTATTTAACCCATTTATATGTTTTTAAAATAACTTTTAGCCTGAAGATGAGCCACTGTGGTTGAAACATGTTGCAGCAATAAATACTACAGATAAATATTTGTGTTGACAGTACTTTGTCCTTTACAAGCAACATAATGGAATGACTAAATTAAAATTAAAAATCACAGTGATCAATGGTAAAGCAAGGGTCCACTACAGCACCTAAATTCAATTCCACATTCTAATAGGGTATTCAAATTCTTCACATCTCCAGAACATTATACTGTACTGCAACAAAAGTATTTCCTAGGAGAAAGATTATGATCCTGCTTCTGCACAAAGGAACGATAATGGTCGAGGTGCATGGGTCACTGCGGTGCCTGCCCTTCTGTATTGTATTATGCACCTGCTTAATTATCAAACATCCAATTACTGAAGAGCTTCACTACAGAGTACCTTGTGGCAAAACAGACATCTTAGAAGCATAAAATACAACCCACAACACAGCAAACATTGACACAGGACAGATTTAGCAAGTCACTGGTGATTCTGGTAAGTGGTAGGGGTCAGGATATAAAAGGAGTCCAGTTCACATCTTGTTAGTATTGTGAAATAGATTGAAGATTAAGTGCTTTTCACATCATCTGTAATAAGTGAAATTTCATTTGATGACAGAAAATATGTACACATGTTATATATGCTGATGGCACCTACAAAAAGAGGATGCTTTTCCTGAAATTGATATATGTCAATGAATCAACCTAACAATCAAACAGTATCGAAAAATCCTTACACCTTTATTACATTTTTGTATCATTATCTTCTACATTTTGTATCACAGTGCCTTCATTAATATATGGAAAAATTACTTGCATATGTCCGCATTACATCCTGAAAACTTCGGAAAATATTATTTTGTTCTATCAAATATATATCTATTGAATACATGAATAACTCTTGAAGCCATCTGTTTAAAGAAATAATGCTACTGTGACTAAATATACTGTGGACCAATACAGAGTGTACTGAAACAAATATTTTCCCTTCTGCAACACTAATGGAGTATGTACATTTAATAATCACAACGTTTCTCAACACAATAAACTAGCATATTTTCCGAATTGGCATCCTTTAAATAAGCTAACAGCAGCCTGAACACATTTTGAAGCATACACAACCTAAAACATAATTTTCTTGGGGTGATGTGCCCCACTGTGGAATATAATCTTCTGTTCTAAGAACTGCAAAAATTGAAAGTGGAATGCACTATCAGGTCACACATGAAATGAAAAAGAAAAGAGAAAGATAAAGAAGTTCAAGGCTGAAGAGACATCAAGGATGTGGAAACAACAATAACTTGTATCAGTTCACCATGTAGTATAATAAATCAGCAGCCATCTCAAGTTTGAAGCAAGACCTCAAAATAAATCAGCTTTGCAGGGTTCATTTCTGGAAAAAAAAAGCTTTTCAATTAGACCACACACACGCACTCACAGCACAGCACACCACACCGCACTTCCCACTGCCATGGCTGTTTACATCTGGCTTACCTTGACCCTCTGAAGGTCGATGGGATTCATAATAGACCCCTGGAAGAATTCAACTGTAGTAAAATGCCTCTTGAACAGACCTTCCAGCTCCAGATCTGGTGGCTTTCTGCCAATCATACCATACGACGAAACCCAACCAGCCAATCACAGTACACCACCAACCAATAACAACAAACAAGGGAAAGAAAAAATAATTAATGTGCGCTACTAACAGACAATAAAAGAATAGTAACTGGTCATGTCTATGCAATAAATAGATCAGTTTCCTTCCTCAGCATAAATCATTGCACACCATGAGCTGTTGGGGGGTGGGGGTTGGGGGGGGGGGGGAACTCCACTCTTCCCCCACTTGCAGAAATAAAAACACCTACTGAAAATTTAAAAGATGTTGAGGCATGGCAGTTTTGCAGGCCATATATGGGAGGAATGGTGCAAAGCACAGTTTCGTGTTTACTGCAATACAGGTAATTTGGTTAGTTGGGTTACATGATAGAATATTAGTACTTTTGGCCAGCCACTATTAAAGCAACTACCAGCCAGTATGGTCCAAATGTTATCTATAGGAGTCTAGAGTCTATGCCACAATTTGATAACGTTTGAACCATGCTGAAATTTAGCTAAATGTCATACTACCATTACTCATCCTGTCAAGTTACCATGCTTTATTCTCTGAACAGCAAAATTTTTCCCCGTACAAAATCTGACCATTGTGAATGAGATTAAATATCAGCATGCTTATGTTGAGCAGTCAATCTCTCCCACCACATACTTTATAACTGAATGTCTCTAGAAAAATGTTTATTCTAGGAAGGAACAAATGCATTAATAAAAACCATGCAAAATGTGTGTGTTGAGGACATGAATAAAGGACTAAAGAACTAAACTAGACTGCAACATGAAATCCATCCTCAACAAAGAAAAGTACAAGCCAATTTTCTGAGAAATCTATCATTCATATACAGTTATGACAACAGTATTTCTAAATTTTTTTGTTCATTTTTCAAAGCTATTATAAGATGCATCTACACCATACTCCTTAAAATAGGTTTTGCCTTTAACCAAACATTTTGTCACACATTGAGACTCCTTCTAACCTGAAACAACTTAAAATTTGGTTATAATTTGAACCAAAGCCTAATAAGTGGATTCATTCTGCCTCAACTGACTTCACCTGCCTTGATGTATTCATATTTGATAGAACCAACACATAGTTCGCACTGATAAAGTACCAAAGTTCTTGCAAGTTCTGCATGACGGAACTTGCAGTTCTATGCTATGACAGTGCTTATATTGCTACAATTCCTAACGAATTTTAATAATGCCCATCCCGACACACTCATCATGTTACTACGATATTTAAGAGAGAGTGCCCTTCAGATTGTGGTGTTCTTTGTTGTCAAACCATGTAGCCATGTTGATGAATACTGACATTTCATACAGCTTGATGCTTCCATCTTCAAGGCTGAAGTGATTAAGGTGTGAATGGAGTCAGATTACACAGACAGGGTGACATGCATGATGGTTACTCAGAGACCATAAGAGAATGAGTGGAAGTGTTGTCTCCTCCACCCTGCCTATATAACCTGGCAGTACTCTCACCTTGATCACTTCAACCCTGAAGACGGAAGCAGTGTGTTTCTCTGAAATGCTTGTATGCATCTAGAGGACTACATGGTAACACAACCCAGCAGGCCACTATCTGAACACTCACTGCAGTTCAAATTGTATAACCTGCAAAAGACAGCATGGTTATACCAGGCAGGTTGGTGTACAAAAATCCTCTGGACTTGTAACACAGAGGTGCCTGGTTTTAATCTTAGCCAGGACACCATTATACTGAGGCTCCCATCATTTTCCTCAGCCACTCCAGCCACACAGTGAACAGGGATCTCAATTAGGTCATGACGACTTCCTTCCAAATACTGTCTATTTCATCATTCACCAACCCTTGCACTAATGTCATGTGCTCTGATATTGTGACGATCACAAAACCAAGACAAAGAAAGAAAAAGTTAGCTGTTGACTTGCGAAGCATGATAGAGTTCACAGAATGAAGTACTGATCATACAGTTCAACTGGAATGGAGCAGAAAGGGGGAACTAAGATACGCAAGCAATAATAACAATAATAACTATGATAAATTCTAGATATATATATGTAACTGCAAAATGATGCCATCCCAGCATTCCAGCTAGCCAATCAAAATCGAGGCAGCCAAAAACAAACGTTGATAAGGGAAGAGGCCTAGAGCCCAACGCACGATGCCACGGTCCCAGATGTGCCACACACGAGTGTATGGTGAAAGGTTAGGTTAGGTTTACCTTCACTCTCTCTAAGTCTACAGCATTCATCATTGTTCCCTGAAAAAACTCCACAGTTGTGTAGTGACGCTTCAGCAGCCCTTCCAGCTCCAGGTCAGGCTCTTTCCTGCAATACAAGGTGAGGTTCAGCCCCACTACGCACTCAGGCCCACATATGATGTTATATTCCCCTCAGTGACAACGTGGCACTGACAACTTACGGAGGGTAGATGTAATGCAAACCTTTAACCTACACCACGTATGTGTTGCAGGAAAAAAAACTGAAAATTTGGCAAACTGCAATTTAGTTATTCAGTGACAAAATCTGTTAGGCAGAGATGGTAGTATTTACATGTGCATTACAGACCTGAGTGCATGACCAACCTAACACCACTAAATACCTTTCCCTGTGGTTTTCAATTTCTGTTCCCACAGATATAACTTTAATGGCCCATAATCTGTTATAACTTTGTACCTAGATGTTAAATTAATGTCTACATCACAAACTCTACTACATGATAACTACAGTTTTAACTCTTTTACACTTTCCCTGAAGTCTGAGACTTATACTTGAATTTCTCATTCACAGTGCATGAGGGTAATGGAAAAGACAAATAATGCATGTATGAGACAGCTGCCTCCAAGTGCTGGATGACATGACACAAACACACAACAGAACTTGGAATCTTGGCTGCCAGATTAGGACCTTGCAGACTGCTCTTTCAATATTCCACTGCTTTGTTCAGTATGACTTTAATTTTCACATCCACAACTAAGCCATGATGGAAATTATTTGCATTGTACTTCCACATGTGATGATGTCACAACCAAACACATTCAGCATTGTCCACTGTCTGTCTAAGGCCTATGTGATGTACATCACCAAACATGACAAGTTCCTACCTCCTAAATGTTGCACACTTCAACCATACCTCTGAAAACAGAAGCCGTAGCACTGAATTAAACAAAGCTCCTGAAGCAGACAACATTCCTGCTGAACTTCTTAAGTATGCAGGGAATAAAGTCTTAAATGCTATCTACAACTTAATAACCCTTATTTTGGAGCAGGAGCAAATACCTAATGAATGGAAGAAAAGCATAATTTGTCCCTTCCATAAGAAGGGTGATAAACTGAGTTGTGAGAACTAAGCAGGAATCGCTTTAATACGTACAGCTTATAAAGTGCTCACCAACATTATACGCAACAAGTAAGAGCCATACACAGAAAATATAACTGAAGAATATCAGGCCAGCTTCGGAAGGGGAAGGTCTACCATAGACCAACTATGTACAGTTAGACAGATGCTCAAGAAATTCTGGGAGAACAATACTAAGGTATACTAAATATACGTGGATTTCAAACAAGCTTATGACAGCATTAATCATGAAAAGCTCTGTAAGATAATGTATGATTCTGGGATACCAGGCAAACTAATAAGGTTAGTTAGAGCTGCAGTGAAAGATACAGAAGCCCAAGTGAAGGTGCAAACTCAGTTCAACGAACCATTTAAAATAAGGCAGGGCCTTAAACAAGGTGATGCGCTGGCACCATGTTTATTTAACTTGGCTCCCAAATAAGTCATCAGGAAATTATCAGTCAATGTCAGGGAAACCCTGGAACATCATACTGCACAAGTTGTAGGATATGTAGATGTTACCTGTCTCCTAAGAAGACATGTTATGACAACTAGAGGTCTATTAGGAGCTTGGGAAGCAGCCATAGAAAGTGGGCTCCATATTAATATCAGCAAGACTAAAGCTATGATCATGTCTCACTCTGAAGTTAATACAGATAGGTCTTCAAATATTGATGGGCACAACAATGAACAAGTTAACACTTCTGTATGTTTAGGATCCTGTATTATGGATGACAACAATGAGCTCTCAGAAACCCAAGGAGACTATTCCTAGCTAATAATGCACACTGTTCACTTATGGCAGTAACGAGAGTTTGTTGAAATAAGATTATATATGACCTTGATTCGCATAGTTCTCACATATGGCTGTCAAACCTAGGAACTCCAAAAAACCGGAAGACTTTCTGAACTCTTTTGAAAGGGAAATCTTACAGTGGATATTTGGACTGGAGAGAGAGAATTGGATGTGGAGGACCAGATATAATGAAGAACTTTATAAAGAGTAGTATCCTCCATTAAATTCAAGAGACTACAATGGGGACACATACAAAGACTCCTTCTCGACCGTGTACCCAAAGAAGCCCTGAAAGATGAGTTCACTGGGAATCGACCAGTGGGGAGACCCAGGTTTAAATGGAAGAAAGGTGTAAAAGAAGATGCTGCCAGGTTTGTCCGTTATCATAACCGGAAGCTGACTGTGCAGAACAGAACAATTTCGCGGCAGAAATTATGGGAGGCAAAAGCCAACTACGGGCTGTACTGCCATAGGATGGATGAACTAATGAATTAATCATTTGCAGTTTTATAATAAGCTGATAGTCTTTCTTCCTTGTGAAATTCACTGCCCAGTTGATAGAAGTGAATGGCGATAGCACAATGAGGTTGCAGCATGTCGGAAAAAGGTTGAATTAACATCTATAATGACTGGCCCAATAATCCCAGCGCACAAGGGATGACTGTAAATGAAGCAGAAGTGAAGATTATGGTTTTGGAATACTAACATGTCACAGTTTGCTGAAGAAGCACTTGGAAGCCACAATACTCAGGAAATGGAAATGGCTCTTCATGAATGGTTGCAAATGCAAGAACCCAACTTCCATTGCAACAGAATTTTTAAACTTGTGCCAAGATGGAACAAATGTATGCAAGTGCATGAGGATTATGTTTAAAAATAATGACACTTCAGTGGAATAAATTACATAGATTTGACTTGTGAGATTTGAGACTCCCATGTAGGATTCAGTTCTTCCACGATGTGACTGTGTGTTGCCGGATTATTGGTTCCAAATATTTCACATGACCGTAGTACCTTCATTTTCAAGGATCAAGCAGTCCAAGAACAAACTCACTCCTTGATCCTTGAAGATGGAAGTACTCCAGTCCTTCAGAACTTTGGAAACAATTGGCTCAGCAACACAATGTCACTTAGAGAATTTGAGCTCCACATTTAAATTTCCAATGACTTCTCACTTAATCTTATCACCTAGAGAAATTAATCTACTGAGCATCCACTGTATCCATCACTTTAGTTTCATATTGAAGTTACTGTAAAATTTTGCAAAATAAACTCTTCTTTTTGTCCTATGTCACTTCCGTTTCCAACCGCCATGACTCCGACTTCCTGAGCTGGATTCACATTAATCAGACTCCTTGTCATCAAAACATTTGATTAACTTGCAAACAGAATAAAGCACACTTCTGAATCACCCTACATATACAGAGGATTTATCAAGTGTAACATCTGCGTAAAAACACCGGTATATAATGCATGCACTGACAACCAAGATTTAACATGGGACGTCACAGCAACCACATTTACTTTCAAAAAAAATCTATTATCTATCTATATGGGTATAATGTGCATTTACATTAAACATGACGTGCTGACACAAAAGTGTAATAATGACATTTTTCATTGATCATTTAAAATTGTGCAGTTCTTCAAAGAAAAAAATACTTCGCACAAAAATAATGTTGAAAGTAAATTCAAATAAACACTGCCACTCACCCACTACAGGCAGAGCTCATGGCTAGAAGGGTGTCATTTAAGGACAAAAACTGTAAATAATGCTACTGACTCATCTATGAACTCCACTTTGATTTAACCCCCTAATTATTTCATTATTAGAGTTTGTTTTCATGCCCAAACTTGTAAGAAAGTGCAATGAAGTGCAGTGTTGATGAATAATCATATTTAACACAATAAAACATCAATAAGAAATCCACTACATGAATATGATTTTCCTGATTAAGAATCACGTAATGTTCAGTCTGATTTCACGAACCCCCAGAATGTTAAAGTTGGAATCAAAACATACGTATTGTCATCCTAAGATAATTCCCCTTTCAAAAAATAAGATATTCTACATGAAACAAATTTATATTTCTTGTAACAGATAACACTTCAGGACAGATATATTAAAATGCTTCCATTCACCAGAACAGAAACAATTTATCAGTTCAAATTTGATAATTCAGCAGTAGTTCTAAAGTAATTTTTGGTACCAAGTGATGCAAAATTAAAAAATGGGTATTGCATGAGGGTCTCTGAGAAAAGGCAGCTGAGGACATAAGAGAGAGTACGCAGATGGAGAAAACTGCATAATAGTAATCTTCACAATTTGTATGCCCCCAAAATGTCATTAAGGAGAAATGTATAAAGGAGTATGAGCTAGATAGGTCAAGTAGCATGCATGGGGAGATTAAAGGTATGTACAAAATTATAATAATATCTGAAAGGAAAGAGACCCCGTGGGAGACCTAGGCATATATGAAAGGTCAATATTAGGTGACTATGAAAAAAATGTGGTATAAGCATTTGAAGGAATTTATGCAGTTCCAAACTTGTTACAGTTATGAGCTCTTTTGAACTCGGCAATAAAGCTGCAGGGTTCATAGAGAGCAGGAAAATTATTTACCAGCCAAGTGGCTATTGGTTTCTGAAGAAGGATTTTGCTTCATGAAATTAGTTACTTGACTAGTGTAAATTTTAAATTACTCTGGCAGTGATAGTAAACTCAAAACAATGACATAACACATATTTCCAGAACACTTCTGAGCTGCCAAAATTACTTACAATTTGCCACAGAAAGTTACGATTTGCTTTCAGTAAGCTATTATCAGTTACAAAAGATATTTTGATCTCATATAATTATACACACAAAATATGAGGTTTTCTGTGTTTATCATAAACTTATTTCTATATTTGTCCAATACAGCTACGAGGAAATAGTAATAGTATAATATGCAACCAGAATCAATAACATTTTCTGAAGTCCCAGTACATCACGCATAAACTTGTAAAACATTATTTATTAGACTCCTGGATTTAATGTATAATTTCCTGTAAAACATTATTTATTAGACACGTGGATTTAATGTATAATTTCCTGTAAAACATTATTTATTAGACACATGGATTTAAAGTGTAATTTCCTGTAAATTACTGTCACGACAATATCCTCCTTCAGAAATCACCCTTCATGTGCCCTAAATGATTATGTGTCTAGCACAGAAAGCGTATACTTGAAGGCAACAATGCGTTATTTAGTATGTGTTTTAACACAACACCTAAAACAAGAAATATAAATTGATTTTATATAAAAATTATAAACTTTTACTTAGATGTGACATGTGCATGACCCCAACATAAAAGACAAAGAGAAGAATGAAGAAATTACCCCTTTCTAATCACTGTTAGGCCATGAGCTGACATGTGCATGGACAGAACCACTAGCACACCTGCAGAATTCTTCCTTGCAGTCAGCGTGGACCGTCATACCAGAAGAAAGTAGTGGATACTACTGAGGACATTTTAACACATCCTTATCTATAAACACCACTGTGTAATTATATATATCCATCAACACTTTACCAATCCTGAATGATATGTAACAGCATAAAATTCAGACAATTCACAATGAAACGATGTAACTGACAAATAACAATTTATAAAATCCAAAGTATGTCACATTTAATCGATTTATTTGTGATCTTTCTGCATCCATTTTTCTTCTGGGTTTGTGGAGGCATCTCCACAAATATAAACTTTATAATATGGACCACCACTGACTGCAAGCACCCTAAATGCCTCCAGTGACACAACACTAGCGCACAATCACTAGACTTCATCTCCATGTCGCAGTTAACACACAAGATAGCATTCACTATAGGAATTACCATCACGTAGCACAACTCATATTACTAACACAAAAAGCTGCCTTTATATTATTATTAAAGCAGTGTTACTTGTAGTTAAAGGGCAACACTGAAAATTCATTAAGAATAGAGACTTAAGGATAAAAGATGAATTCAGAAAATACGATTTTTAATGTGCTATAAAAATGTGCACACATCTAATGAACAACTTGCAAGGATATTTTAAAATGCGTCCAGTTTTGAAGCACTGATTCTGATACTTGCAATTTTCCTTGCAAATGAGTCATCATTGGAGTGCAAGTTTGTAATAACACATTGAAAAAAAAAAGTATATTTATGTATTCACCTTCTGGAATGTGGCTCCTTGACAGTGGCATGCATGTCAACACTGTTACGTGATGCAAGGCGCTGTTACCTAAGTGGCAGCATATTATTATATATTCAAGTCAGGCATGTCAAAGTCTGTTATTTAAGTTTAAATGCAAGCTGTTAGGCAATACGCATTACATAGCTTGGTCATACCTGTGTAGAAATACCACCTCCACATCAACATCCTCACGGTCCTCATGAAGGAAGTCCTTGAGGAAGTGTGATACTGACTCGTACGTGATGTGTCCACATACCACAATGTGCCTAGGGCAGTCACACACACACACAAAAACAATCACAAGCTAGAGCTGAATTGTATTAGTGTATCATCAAAACTCTTCAGAATCCTAAGGTGTAACAGACTTTCATCTGACATGCAATTATAACACTTCAGGCTACATATGTTTCCAAAAGCACTCTACCTTCAAACTTCTGTGGTATTTGACAACTTTATCTTTGTAATTATACAGAAAATTTATACTAGTTCCAAACGTCAAACACTTATAAAATCAAAATAAGATATGCGCAGCTTTCAATGTCAAAAATTCAGCCACACGTTTTCAACATTATGAATTTTCCACACTAAATGGTGGACAGTTTTGGTCATCTAACTGAACAAATTCCACCGTCAGAACTGAATAAATAGTTTGCAGATCCTTGGGAGAGTTACAGTCTCTTAGGACAGTTGTGCACAACACAGCACTAACAGCCAACATAACCCAATGTGGGGAGGCGGGGCAACAGAATATTTCAGCATCACCTCATCCACCATAAACCTCAGGTGGATTAGATAAATCTGAAATCTAGTACATCTGGCACAAGGTCTGCATGACACCTGAAGATGAACAGTGTAGGTAAGGATGCATGTAGAATTAACCAACAATCGTATACACCTCACTCTGCAGTGCCTGGATGTGGAATGAACATCTGCAGTTTAATTTCTGCAAGGGCAGTGGAAGAATTTTTCTCAATTTGCCATATCCTAAAGAGGTTTGGGACTAAACCACCCTCTTAACAATTAGGCATGCTTTCCCTGACCATAACAGTGGCTGGAGTTTAAATTTTACCAGTGATTATTTGAGTATATACACCTTCACATACATCAGTTACTATGGTGTGAAACATATGATAAATGCAGAATTAGTAAAAAAATGTGAAAAATATACTGAAAACACATATTTACAAGCTTGCAGTTTCACTAGTTGCAGTTTCGAATATTGCTGCTAATTATTTGAATAATATGACCACTAAATGATGACAGAAGTGGTATAACAGAATGCCAATTAAAAGTCTGTCACACAAAGAATTATATGGACATGACAATTCTTCTATTCTGCCTGCATTTAAAAGTTTCAGTTTATTGAAACGTCTATTTTGACACAAAATTCATAATTAAATCTCTACATGTCCATTAATTCTTATATTAATTTTTGTCTTGTTAAAAATACAAATATAAATATTCTCTATTACTGAAACATTGACCATGATAAAAAGAGCAATCCTCTTCAAATAACCCTGTCTGCTGCCCTCTCTCAAAACAGGAAAGTCTACAATTTTGGAAAAATTGTGGAACATAAAGTAGTGTAAAAAGAATTATTCAGTTAAGAATATGATGAAAAGAAGAAGGCTCTTTTAGAAATTCATCTTAAAATTACACTTGCTTTCAAACTGTATACAAAACACGAAACACCACCTCTACAGTAAATTAACCACAATACTACATTTAATGTGCCTATAAAGTAAGTCAGCTTAACTATTGTGGCCTAACTACAACAAATTCAATCTAATAATAAGACTGTACTGGAACACTTCCAGATAGCACAGATCCTTCCTCTCTCCATGCTTACCCACAATACATTCTGGTTCGCTTATGATGGGAATAAATTCCAGTACAGTCATCTGCTCGCAGTCTAGAGTAAGCTATTCATTAGTCAAGCATGTGATGGTGGATGTTATGATTACAGACGTAGCTCATGCAGAAAGAACCTTGGTGCAGCCCACTTTGAACAACTGCTACAGCCAAAATGAAGGCATCATTTCTGAAGATGGCTTATTTATTACAGTCAGCCAGGATAGTGGGTGTAGTGACTAAGCTACAGGGTGGAGGATCTGGGTTCCAATCTTAGCAGGTACAAGGGACTTTTCTCCAAAATGTCCAGACTGCTCTGTGGTTGCAGACCCAGCCTCCTATTCAGTGGATACTGGGGGCTCTTTCCTCCATCTACTAGCAATGTTAAGAATTAGTGAAACTACTTCCCCTGTAAACCTCTATGGCATGCAGAGGGACTACTTTCACTTGCTTACACAATGTATTTTCTGCTGCCCACAACACACACAAACATTCCATTTTGTTCTATAATTATGCCTACAAATTTTAAAAAATGTGAAGTTCTTTTACATAAATCCTTATTGTTCAAGTTTTTGCCTCATTTCTCCCTACACGCAACCTACCATTTTTTAGTTACCCTGACACAAATTAATTTTAATCACACACTATAAAGAAAACAAGCAAGAATTGAAGGGAAATATATGTGTCGTCCATAAAACAGTAACTTAGAGGTATCATGTAACACATTTTTAAAAATCAAATATTATCATGGTCAGCACATGAAACCTTATGACAGGCCTACACAAAACACAGCAGAAACGCCTTCAAGTTTCACATCATAGAAATAAACCCAGTAATTTTAGGAAAGAGCTGCAAATTATTTTTAAAGAAAGAATGACTGCGCCATTTGAGAGTACTGTATTAGCACAAAGTATATAATAATGCAAACTTTGACCACAAGACTGTTGTTTCTGGAAGTACACTGTCTCATGCATCTCGCAAATCTCTGTGTAGCAAAACAGCAATATTTTGCTTCTTGCCAATTCACACTAGGCACTAATTATTTCAATCATTACCCATAATTCTCAGTATGCAGGCCCACCTTCATAGCAAAGACATGACACACAAGATAGTCAGTGTACGTATCACGTAACATTGTGGAGTGTTCACATAACCACTGTTTCAATGAAAACACAAAAATGCATTCTTGTGTTTTCCTGAGCTACATGTCACTGTCAACTACATAAAAATACTCAGTGTTCCACAACAACGCTTTTATGGCAAATTTATGTCACTGGCAACAATAAAATGTACATAGGTGTTCGTGTAAAGTGCCAGTTATTCATGTCAGATTTTAATGAAACTTGAATTATTCATACAGATTTTAGAAAAATTCTCTCATATTAAATTTAATCAAAATCTGTCCAGTGGGAGCAGAGTTGTTCCATGAGGACAGAGAGACAGACAAACAGACATGATGAAGCTAATAGTCACTTTTCGCAATTTTGCAATCACGCCCAACAATGTATGTGTCAACAATAACAAATGTGACTTTTATATAGGAACTGCATGTTTCAAGTTCTGGCTAAAACCAGTTAGTGTTGTGGTTATTTTGGTTTTCAGTTCTCCCAGAACAAAAGTGTAAAAAATCCTAAATGGTTAATTCCTTATCACTTCTAATTCATCATCTACTTTCACTTACAGCTAAATAATGTGTAGTACACAGCACTGTCTAAAACTGTAATTTTTTCCCCGCAGTGGCACAACAGCCCTAGTGGGCAGGGCCTCCTCATTATCAAGGTGTCATGATCACACTCAGACACACCACACTCGGTAGGACTCCTCTGGATGAGTGATCAGCCCGATGCAGAGACCTCTACCTGACAACGCTCACAAGAGACAGACATCCATGTGCCCAGTAGGATTCGAACCCACAATCCCAGCAAGCAAATGGCAACAGACCCACACCTTAGACCACGCAGCCACTGGGATTGGCAAAATTCTGTATTTTACCTTCCTATAAAAAGGACTAATATTTGAAGTTCAAGTCACAGTTCTTGAGCATAACCACAGTACAGGAGGAGTTAATGTTCTTGATTAGGTGCAGAATTAAAATGGACACAGCAAGAGGTCAATTTTTTGCATGTAGTTTGTTGCAAGTGGGCTGCAAAACAATGATATTGATCATCTTCTGACAAATGATAACAAAATGTAAATGTCAGCGACTACCTAACATCACTCATCAAGCTACCAATCAGCCACAGCTAAACTAACTACAGCTTGGTTCCTCCTAGGGTGGGTGCTATTTGTCATTTTATTTGTAACTGCAGTAGGTGTACAAGTAGCAGCAGGAGTAGCAGTGACAGTGGTAGTGGTAGTAACTATGCAACAAAAACAAACCAAAGGATCAGTTTGTACAACACAAGGGCACCTCCAACTGACACACTCTCCCGAGAAAGTAACCTCTGATCAAGCTCTTTGAATCAAAGCTGTACTTCTACCAACATACTTACAAAAAAAATGGAGTAATTTAGTTTATTTTTGAACAGAGCCCTATTGATCTCAATATCAAATTTTAACTCAAATACAAAATTCCAAATTATTTTTCCATAAAACCTAAAATGTAACTTTTCTTACAGGTACCAATATTACTACTACAAATAAAACTCTACATTCAGAAAACTGATTTTGTTTCAAGGCATTTACCAGTAACCTCCACCGAACAAATACAGACACTAACTCACCCTAAAAGTGAGCAAGTGACTTGCCTCCAAAATTCAACATACTGAGAAATATTCAGTCCACAAAGCATTTCTTCTCAAAATTTCACCCTTCAGATTAATTGACCTTTCTCACAATTGTTGCAATGAGACTTGACAGCTCAGGTCGGCAAGTGTGTGTCAGAAACCCACTGCTAACAACTTCATGACTTTCGTGGAATCTTAAGTTACGCAATTCATCATCATCATCATCATCATCATCATCATCGTCGTCGTCGTCGTCGTCGTCGTCGTCATCATAATAATAATAACCATGTATGACTGATATTTTGCATATTCTGGACCCAGCTAAAACATGTTGGTGCAGATTTAAATATAAACTAAATTCAGGGAAAACAACAGCAATCATTGAAGTATTTAAACAGTTTTCATGCTTCTGTGATATGGCTTTAAACAGTTATTAAATATCCTTACACTGTTTTGTGGAATATATGCAGGCAATATAAAAAAGGGAGTCCAGAAAACAGACACTTGTTGGATTATTAACAATGTGTCAAATCCCACTAACTTCAAGTTCTTAACAGTTTTCTGTTAACTTGCTTGTGCACCAATCATTCACATGGAGCAATTACAAGCCATATTTCAAGTGGTCAGCAGTATAAACAGCTACCACAGCTCAATATTTCAGTCTGATACTGCTCTACATATTTTCACAGAATTCATCTACTTGGATTTCTCCTTGCATTGTCAACAAAAAGACAGTAACCAAATGAGGGCCATTCAACAGGAAAACTAAACTAGAAGTACAGTAGGTAAATTATTTGTATATTGTAAAATGACTGCACTCTTCCTTTTTCTTCTTGGGCAGAGCAGATCTTGCCAAACTCTCCCAATCGAGACAGGAAACATGTGGTTGGTGGTTGTGGTGGCATGTGTACGTAACAGCTAGAGGTGTGGTGCTGGGGCTCAAATCTCACCTTCTGCCACGTTCATTCTTGAGAGTCCCTCCATACTTGGGCCTAGTCCCGATCAGATCAATAATCTCGGGAATACAACTCGCGAAAATGGCCTACACACACAAGAAGACACGAACCATGGATGATGAAGAAGAAGGCACATGGACGACGGACAAACAGGTGAGGGCACGATGATGAATGATGGTTGACGGGAATAAGAAAAAAACAGAGATATAAGAAAACACTTACTGAAATTCAAATCTTGCAGTTGAATAAGTAAGTGGTGGTGGAAAAGAAAGGGATAGGGGAATGAAAAAATAAAGCCTGAAAGCATCAAACTCATCCTGCATGTTATCTCTGGTCAAATGTATAGACGCATCTACTTCAGACTTGCAATACATAAGTTATGCAATTAAAATTGCTGTGCTGAAGTTTGTTTAACATAATTAACAAATTTTTTAATGAATTAGCCCCCCACCTTTAGTGCCACTCAAATTTCTGCATTCTGAGAGAAAGGTTATGAGCACTTCCCCTATTTTATGCAGTGTCACCTAAAATCCCATTCCAATTCAATTTTTAACACACTGCTATAATAAGACAATACATGGCTGGTGACATTTCTACACTTTACGTCACACCAATGGGCACACAAACACAGTAACACGCACAACATCCCTTTTCACATAATTCCTGCTTGACTGATAATCAGGCAAACTAAGCCTTACTGTTTGTATTTCCATGTATGTGTATACTATCAAATTTTCTAAACTTCATTCTGAATTCTGCATTACAAATTAAGTCCTTTAAGACCCTAATGTTAGTAGACCTGCTACACAATAGCTTGGAACTTACTTAGTCAACAGACTATGAAAGAAAAAAAGAAATATTTGTGCGAGATTTCATGCTTCTGCTATGGTGTAGTTGAGGTCCTCGCTCTTCCGAGATGTTATGTAGTGTAGGTCGGTACCTGGCTACCAATGTTTCAGGACAGCCTATCAGTTCCATCTTCAAGGGTCAAGCAGTCCAAGAAAAATTACTTGCACAGCTTGACCCTTGAAGATGAGACCAGCAGGCTATCTGTAAATGTCAGTAACCACCTACCAACCTACACTGCATTACATCCCAGAGAAGTAAAGGCGTCAAAAGTACTTCAGTCTCTACGCTTCACAGCATTTGTTTCACACTACACAAGACGCTGGATATATGTGCTGTGTTAAAGAGTTTTATTGCACCATGAGTATTAGAGTTTATAGTAATAATAATCCACAATTAGACATGTTATTAGTACCATCAGATAGATAATTTCATCCTTGATTCTTCTCAGAGAAACATTAATTTTTTCATCTATGTTACCACGAAGGTATCCAGTCAACTAACAAAAATAACTGCTCTCAATATTTCAAATCATGTCAATAATTACTATAATTAACGGGAATAAATAATTCTGAAAAACAATTCAGTTACAACTGTAACTGGTAATTCAAAGAGATCAAATCTTGTTGTATTAACAAAAGTTACACAGTCTCAGTTGGAACTGTGACTAGACAGCTATCAGCTCAATGACCTAAGGGGGCATATGTGACCAGCCAAAGGGGTGGAAGGGGCACACTGCCTCCTATCCAACTGACATCATGCAGAATTTCCCTGAGGGTGATGCAGGTGGGATATGAAGCTGACCAATCACCTACAACTAATGACAAATTTAGGAACAAATGGAGTTACACTTCCAATCCCCCACACATTTTCAAGTGTGCTGCTCAGTTGAGCATCGGGACAACTTTATCTTTACCTTTCACATGGATAATACTGACCACAATGGCACCGAGTATCTCATGTAAAAAAGATAACAGAACCTTATCACGGCTCACTGAAGTCTTCTCCCTGCATCTCTGATGTATACATTTATTTAACCCCACCCTCATCCTGAGAGGAAAAACCCACGAAAAATAAAGTGTAATTGCATCATGGTTAAGAAATTTCTTGAACAGGCACAATGAAATTAA
Source organism: Coptotermes formosanus (assembly GCA_013340265.1). Taxonomy (NCBI): domain Eukaryota; kingdom Metazoa; phylum Arthropoda; class Insecta; order Blattodea; family Rhinotermitidae; genus Coptotermes; species Coptotermes formosanus. The sequence continues at coordinate 77,316 of BLKM01000706.1, forward strand.
TGCTTTCAGGGAAATACTCAGTTTCAAGGAATTGGAAATGAGGGATTCAGTAGGATTAGTCCTTCACTTTTGTGCCTGAGGGCTAGTTTTGGACCAATTATTTCAGAGAAGACATCCCCCCAAAAATTCACAAAAACTGAAAACTGAAACGTTTCCTTAACTCTTCATTTCCATTACAGAAAGAAGAAAAGTTATTAATGAAATGCAGAAAATGAGGCACACACAGAGAAACCCTGGCTTGTTAGATTCCTTGCACACAAATTCATCATTTTTAGTCTGTTAGACCACATGTCACAAACCAAGCTTTCAACTTCAAATGTTGTTATGCTAAAACTTAATTCACCGTAATTACCCAAACATTATTTCCTCCCACAAAATGTCTTCAATGTCCAGTAGCAAACCCAAATTCTGCCAAATCTTCATCCAAAAAGGGGGAAATTTTCTGGGATATTTCCAAATAGCAACTGATATACAGAAAGAACACCATAAATTTAGAATTTTTCAGCAGCTAATCATTTTTGCAACTAATGACATTCGGGTAACTATGGTGAGGTTACGTAAAAGAAAACCAACATCCACCAACCAACGAGCCAATGTTTCTTGGTGTATAGCCAGCATGCAATGCATTCTGAAAACCTTCAGACTGACCATAAAGAGCAGTTGAACAAAAGTCAAATACAACAAATTCTAATCTCCTTAGCAACTCCAGTCATGTATGGAGCAAAGTCAAATGAAGTAAACGGGCCTGTTTCTTTCCTGTATAATTACTACATTAAAGCTATAAAGCTGCCTACTGAACTCCATCAGGAACACCAACATGTCCTTTCTCGGAACAGTGTGCACTGCCAGCTATACAAGTGCAGACAAAACTTATGGGTGTGTGAAATGGGCAGGGGGAGGGACACTTCTGTTGTTGTCATTGTTGTTTGAGACTCTACAGCAAACAATCAAGAAGGCATGTGAAGTGCATTTCCACTACAGAGATTAAGGGCATACGTTCCTATATCAAATCAGCCAGTGGACTGAACTAGCATGAATATAATCAAATGTAAAAACTCTACTCTAGAAGTAACATACCCCAGCAGAGCTTCTGTTAATTACAGAAGTGTTACAGAAAAGCCTGATTAAGACATTCTGATTATATCAATCCACGAAGGCATGCCACCAAGAAATCTAATGGCATTGGCTACAGTGGTAGATGGACATTCTCATACATACTCATACCCAACAATTAATTCAAAAATCTAGCCTAAAACATAATTCAACCACTCTTAAACCAACCTCCTCTACAAAGGTATTTAGTTGCTTTAATGTGGTTTTGTTCAGGTTTATGACACAAACAACTTGCTGTGCTGACTCTGCACAACACTGCTACTACTTCAACAAATCCAGCATAACCTACCTTACTACTTATCCGACCAAATGAATCCAGATGGTGGTACAAAATGTGTCATAAACCCAACAAAAATCTACTACTCTGTCAACTCTAGCTGCACAGACGGGTGCAATGGAATGTCAGTCCATGCCTCAGAAATGTCCAGAAAATAACTGTGTTCAAGACATTCGAGCAACACACAGCTTACAAGGCATATCAGTTGTTTCCAAAAGAGCTAAGTTAACTAAAATAACAATAGTTTATGGTTCATTGAAGTTTCTTCCTCTCATTTCTCTGAAACATGGCTTGAAATTCTCTCTGCATCTCCCTGCACAACTAGTCAATGGGAACTAAACAGTTAATTTAAAAAATCCATACTGGAAAAGTGGGAAAACTTGCATCAGCTGCCAAATGTAACAGAAATAACAATGCTAAAGTTACATGTGTCATCACAAGTGAAAAAGTCAAAGATACAGAAACAGGGAGATGTGAAATTGACTAGTAACTGGCAAGTCAAGAGCGAGCATCATCATCATCATCATCATCATCATCATCATAATCATCGACCATTCGTGTACCTCCGTCCACGTTCCCGCTTGTATTGCCCGCCATATTTGCACCGGTTTCCTGCGAGCTCAGTAATCTCAGGTATCCAGCTGGCAAACACCGCCTATATAGGATATAAGAACCAGCAAACCACCAACCAGGCTCTTAGCTTGATGTCCACACTGTGACCGAGTGCTACAGTACCAACATGAGCCCTCACATAAGAACTGGCCTCATTCTCACTACTAAGCACATCTGGAGTCTCTTATTAAAGTTCTCTTAACTAACTTTGCATTGTACTCAGCACAATTCACACTTGACCTGTACATATCAAACTATTAAAGTCAGTTCCTTGTAATGCTATAATGCTAATACCTAATGGCCAACAATCTGCATGTTCTTACACCCACACATATATATATGAAGAAAAACTAAATGACACTGTTACATCTATAACTGAATAATGACATTCTCCTACAGCAAAACGTAATATCAGTTAAAACAAAATAACACAATACACATCAGAAGAGCTACCCTGCAAAATTTTTAATATAGGTGACCCTATATTTTACAGTGCTAATTAAGGTACTCTAATATTCAGCAGTAGACAGTTGTTAACTAATAAATCCAGATTATGCCAAGAGTAAAAACTAGGCCAATAAAAATTATACTACACCCTGACATAGCCTATCTAAAGACACATCACAAACATGCTAAAGATATTATAACAAATTATTAGACATTACATAGTACCTGGATAGTTTTATTTATTTGAACATGAACAACATGGTGTCAGACACTGCAGAATGTCCAACAAAGTTTCCCACTTGCTTTACCTAACCTAAACTACTCTACTGTTGCACGAAAAATATTTTTGTGTGATCAGCCGCAAAACAGTTGAACCAAACGGCAATCATGTCACCATCACACCTGATGATAGAAACACTTAGTCTAGGACATGCTGAATTTAACTGTACCGTGATGTGACTGATCACCTGAAGACATTTCACTTGCACTTACATGCTGCAAAACCTTCACATCTTATTCTACCGTTGATCACTCTGAGTCCTTGAAATTCTAGTCATCAAAGCAAATATCATAGAAACATAACTGTAAATTTTCAAGAACAACCTAAGGTACATAGATTCAGTATCATGAGTGTATACGTAGACATGTAGCGTGTACAAATTAGTTGGTAAACTACTATTATATTTAGGTCTACAACATTTTCCTGAAATAAATGCTTCACTGTATATTCTATCACTCAGTGGTTATTGGAAACCTGTAGTCATATAACATACGCCAGAATTAGTGGAATTAGACACAGAGGAAATGGCTTAGTTCAGCAGCACTGAAACCCCTTTCAAGCACATCAATGTGACATATTAGTATAAATTTTATTTATGCTACTAAGAAATCATCTTCAGCTTGACATACACCAGAATAATGCCACATGGCACATGACTGCAATTTATGTCTGTCAATAACTTTGACAGATCAAGCTAATACCACTGTTGAAAATACCAAAAGATTTGCAATACCCACAGCTTTCAGAAAAGTGTGAGACTGGAAAGACTGACAACAATGGGAAACAAATGAACAAACAGGGAACTCACTCTGCATCCTTACACCAATTAACTTTGTGATGTGTTACTCCTTCATATCACTATCATTCTTGTAACTTCATTTTAAAATATATCAGGAAACTCTAGAAAATCACGTGGGATTGGAAATGTATGGAACACACACATTCTGGCCTATGCAAATTATGTGAATCTATAAGGCAAGAAAACATAAACACTGCAACAAACAACAGAATGATTATTGCACGTAGATGCCAATAAGGAGGTTAGTGTGTGTGTGCGGGGGGTAGGGGGAGGGGGACAGAAATAAGTACATACCAACAGCTCATAACTGAAACTGAAGATGATATCATAAGGGTAACAAATACTTTTCAAACGTGACAAAATTCAAGGGCTTGCAAATGACAACAAAAATAAATACTCACAACCCAACCCACTAGCAGTTTAGTCACATGAAATAGGAACAAGACACGCAACAATTAATGTGTGTTGCAACAACATTATTTATAATATTAGGTACAAGCAAATGAGAAATGTACCGTAAAATGTGTAGCTGTGGAAAATGTGTCATGAAGAACTAATAACTTTAAAAGTGCTTCATCAAAACAGTCCCATTTTCAGACCCACAACTATACTCAGATGGTCTAAAGATGAAAGTTCTATTAATACCTGTTAAGGTTAGATATCTCTGACTATTATGCAGTGTTAATTAGTATTTGTCAATTATAGCTCAAACAATAACTGAAATTTAAAGGAATTTCTCATCCTGTCTAGAAACAGGGAACTGTCCACAAACATCAGCTTTTAAACTGTTTACCAAAAGTTGACATGTAGATACACTACCGGTATTATTCTTTTATCTACTTATTATACTGTGTGTTTACTTCTAAAGTACCATTTTGATAATGAAAGAGTATGTCACTGCAACAAAAGATTAATTTTCACACTGGTTGAATTAATACAGTTCTGAGATGTTAGGCCACCTAGTGTGATAGAAATTTATCAAGGTTTTGGAAGAACTTGCTGCCGCCACATTCACTGTAACAAAGGAGGAAATATGCTTCTCTGGAAATTGGTAAATTTCTACCATGGTGTCACAGTATCACATCTAAAGAGACAGCACTCCTCATAGTCACCGCCCTGAGAACTTCAAATCTCATGCAATCTAGTTTGTTTTATCACTGTGAGATCTGAGGTTCTCACACTCATGTTTCAAAGGAGTCAGGTCTTCTGGGATGCGATGTTGTGTAATTACGTTAATGGCTCCCGGAAATTTGAATAATGCCCTCATCTTCAAGGTTCAATGAATTTCCTTTTGGACTCCACACTTGTAGCTGAAGGCATCAGAGTTCTTCAAAACATCACAAACAACTATCAAAATCGTTTGTTTCCTGTCTGTCTATATTGTGTAAGAAATTCCTTAACAACTTATCATAAAAAACTTCTTCTAATGTATAAATTAGCATTCTACAGTTAATAGGGTTTCACTTGAAAACCATCCATTCACTAGACCAGTAAAAATCTTTCCACAATTCAGAACCAATTATCATATCAATTCACTGCATAGACTAATAATAAACATCCAAGAGATTAAATGCTGCATACTTCACGAGAAAGCTCCTGGTAGTAATGGGGAAGTTGGTCCTGATATTCTACAAATTCTCCACAGTAATTTAACTCCACAACCAAGAAATCAACATTGCTGTTAAAAACAAATAGCATCTCTGACCTACTTTGCCTACAGCAAATTTTGTTGATAATGCTGATCATTCATTTTCTCATCGTAGCTTCAGAAGTTTTACACGAATTAGTTTTAGTTAATTTATTAATTCTGTATATTTAAATCAAGAATTAAAAACCACTTTAAATAACATACTGCTTTTAACACTAAGGCTAATAAAGAAGCAGTCACATTCAAATTAAGCTATCAAATTCATACAGATTTATTCAACTAGAAATATTACTAGAATAAATCTACTATGCATTTATAATAATATATTATGTGTCACTTTGTTAGTATATCAACAGTGATTAATGTTGTAGTTACTGATGTATTAAATGTGATTATGTTAGTTATTCTGTCAGTAATTTTATTATTTGAAGTATTTCCATATGTAAACCCTCAAATGCTAGACTTGCACACACCACTGCTGAACAATAAGAAATATAAAATCCATCAATCCACTATCTTGCAATATGCTCTACTAGATGGGTAAATGAGAAAGAGAGAGAGAGAGTGTGAGAAAAGAGCAGCTGACAGTTATATGGTTCAAAACAATGTTAAAAGTTAATGATAACACACAAAAAACAGCATTCAGGTGCAATATTATTAATATCAAAATGGGTAAACTGCAAACAAAATTCAAAAACAACAAATTCATTCTTGCCAAATTACCTTAATTTCTCTATTCTACACACAGTTCTGCAATTTCACAACATAAGCAAACACAGTAAACCCCGATTTTATGTTTTTGTGGGAACCACCTACAATGGCATAATATCTGGCAAGTTTGAAATGTGGGAACACTTTTCTTACAGGCACTTGGCCAGGCCCATACAGAAAGTGCATAAAATCACAGAAAATACGAAATATGGGAACATCAAATCAGGGCTTTACTGTACTGCAATACCTTTTACATGTCCACTCAAACACATATATGAATTGGCTGTTCAATATCCTTTATCAACCACAATAAATTAAAATGTTAGTGGTGGAAATATTGGCTTTTAGATGACAAGGAACACGTTATCACAAACTCAACCCAAAAACATCTCTCGAAGCTGAAGTTCCTTTAAACGACACTGAGTGTGCATTGTCAGGCACAAAAAACTGTTCAGAATAACAACTTGCAATTGCTATTTGCAGTCAAGGAGTCAATTAAATTAATAAACAACAGCATGGCTCTTCAAAGCAGTTATTTTCTAAACACTCAAGTCCTGTGAGACATTGCTGCTGGGTAAACAGCTCCTTACATTTCGAAAGACTGCAGTGCCTTCAGCTTCAGAGTCAAACAGCCCAAGATCTGCCTGGCCCTTCAGAACATTGTAAACTACTTAGCCAGTGACAGCACATATCCCAAATGACCTGCATCTTCAGCAGCACTGCTGAGACAATCTCATATCTCACAATTATTTTCTACTTCTCAACAAATGTGAGATCATTGTACAGGAGAGTAATACAGATATTTTATACTTTGTATAAAATATTTTTAAGAAGCTACAATTAGTCCATTACAATATATCTGGAAACAACTCAGTTTTGTAAACACAAAGGAATGAGTAACAGATACAGTATCAGATTACTAAAAACAGCCTGTGCACATATGCATTCGAAAGCAGTGCTTGTACACATCTTTGCTTGTTTCCAGGCTACTTATCTACCTACTTTAAGGGTCTTATGAAATCTCACATCGATATCAAACAAATTTTGCACTGTATTTTCTGCATTAATTATTTATCTGTCCTATTCCATGCCAAAATCCCTCAAATCAGAATGAAGTAGTGTGTATAAACCACTCACAATCATGAGTTAAGAACAACTTCACAAACATCCCATTCCAAATGCCGTATTATCAACCCTTCCATGAGACCAGACATGTCTCACACTCTAGATGTCCCTGTACGAGCTGTACACAAATAAGGTGTGTGTACTGAGTCTCATCGAAGTGTGATATGCACCAAATAAAAATTATCCAGAAAATTCAAATTCATTTTTCCCTCTATCTTTCCAATGCCTTAAAACATTCCCCCATGACTAACATAGCTGTCACAACCATGGCACAAGTGTTGTTGACTCTTACGAGATTCCTAAGTTCACTTACTGCCCAAATGGTGTACAGAAATGGCTCAAAATTTACAAACCAGATTTAATTTAATTTCTAGCAATGAAGGTGTCAAGTTTAAATATTTTGGCAGAGATTATTACTAATAAAACAAAGATAAATTTAAACAATTTCTGCAATTTCTCATTACATTTCTGGCAACAAAAAACAATCTATGAATTACAGTAGGTATTTTACACACACGTAAGAACTGCTGTCCCACATCACCCTTTATCTTCTGCTTATTTACTTGATAAGATACTAATTTCTAATGTCTTTGAATCGAATTAAAAGAATTCATTTAAGCCTACATTCCATTTTATAACAACCTGTAATTCTTCTGTCACCATTAATAAGATCAGAATCAGTTCAAAATAATGTAGTATTGCATGCAGTCAATCAAACCTAAAGCAAATGTTGCCTTTTTAATTTGTTCATGCACATAACAATCGTTGTAAGTATAAGACACCAAAATGGAAATGGTAGATAAGGGGGAGATAGAAAATTTACAGGCAAAAAATTTGTATTTTGTATCTTCTACGAAAAATATCACTAACAAACATTAACACTCACTGGGCTAAAAATATTCTCCCCCCACATTGTCCTATGTCTTGCACAGTTCTTTATCAATGACAATTTACTGCATATCTCAGGCAGGGGAAGTGCTTTACTACAGTAATCCAATATTTCCACCAGCATCAATATAATAGAAGCAACTCATGTTTGAAAACCTTGAAACGTTCAGAATCTTGCATGATACACCATTCCAAAACATTCTATATTGTATGACGAGAATTTAGGTTCTAAAGAGAAACCATAAAATAATTTTTGTGGCAAAAAACCTTGTGATACCTAATTTAATTTATAAGGTATCACATGGCATGACTTCTGCTTCCAAACCCAGTACGGGGTGGCGGGGAGTGAGTAACCAAATGTTTCTATCTGCATAAAAGTGAAGTAAAAGAAGCATTCCACAATCACCATAAATGAATGAAAATAATCTGTAATTGTTTATGCTGAATGATGTAGTACAAAGGTACTTAATTAAGATTTACAGTTAATTTACTTTAATTTGACGTGACTCAGTGTTATACAGCACTTTCTTATATGTGGAAAAATTTATCATTTTTGGCTCTTGTGAACATGGTAATGAATGCTTGGTTCCACAGAAGGTCAGGATTTCTTGACTAGCTGAGCAAGAAGTAGATTTCAAAATAACTCTGCTCCATGGCATTTGTAACTATATTCCATTTATGTACAGGTTATATTTCAATTTAATTTAATTTAATTTCATTTCATTTACTACAACACAGGCGCAGGGCTACCACAATTAAAACAGCTGGTAGAAACAATATGTATTATAACTTTAACCTATATGTATTATATTGTGGAATTCATAGGTCACCAATATTAAAATGAATCGTAATTCAATTTTGCATCATGATACTCACTGAGTATTTTTTTCAACGCTTCTATTTGCAGTCAGTTAAATAATACAGCACTTCAACAGTTCTCAAATTTTAAGTTATGAGAATGTAAACATTGCATGCAAGATCCTTCAGTATCTTCAAGGTGTTCCCACAATTATGTGAAAATAGGCAACCAGTTAGTGGTTACCATGGTGTTGGTTGGTACCTCTTTCCATGCTCACGCTTGTACTCGCCCCCGTACTTGGATCTAGTCCCTACCAGCTCTATTATCTCAGGGATGCTACTGGCAAAAATTGCCTAGAAGGTAACAGGGCATAACAGACATTACACAGCTACCACCAAGCACCCACGCAAACTGTTTTCGTACTTCATTTTGCACTAGTAAGACAGCTCTCTGATTGTAAAAGAAATATGATCACACTGTGTGTTTCTAAGACAGTTGTTATTTCTACCTTCACTGTCTTAGAAACCTAGTATCCTTATTTTCAAAGTTAAGTAAACCAGTACTTACACGAACCACATAAAAGCGAAACTGTTTAACTGAAATTCTGTTAAATCAATAAATGGGATATTACTTTTTTGATACAAATAACTGACACAAAATTTATGCAATCAAAAAATTCTTAAGAAATGTAAGACCTAATTCCAACATTTGTAATGCCATGGCATAACTCCTTCTACCTCAGAATTAATGTTTGTGTTCAACGCTATCACTTAATGGATTCAAATAATGAACATCAAACACATTAGTTGACCAGTCACATTTAAGAGATCCTTCCAGAACACATGAGAAACCACAGTGATCACTTGCGCCCGGGGGGAACCCAAAAACATTGTCATCTCTGTACAGTCATATTCAAATGCAAACACTCTGTACCATACCATACAATACCAGTTAATCCTACACATAAAAATAAAAAACTGAACATCACAAATCAATGTGTTCTATGCCGCACATACTAGAGCTCAGAACCTTCCCAGAAACCACATAGAGTCGGAGAACTATGCCTGATGTAATGAGAAACAAAATTCAAATTTAAGAAGCTGATAACAAAATTTTTATCTTTGCGTATTCTGAACAATGACAGGCCAGCTTTGGTAATTTCATGTATGAAGGACAACTTCGGATCATGCCTTCAAGTTCTTTACGATCATATAACATAGTTAATTGGTGCTCCTAGACATTCTTCATATGGATCTTATTAAACTCCTTTATCAGATTTGAAATTATGTATTTTTATGTATATATGTCCTTTATCAGATATTTCATACATTGCAGTAATAAATGTGCCATATCAAGTTAACTTTTTCACTGAATAAAATAAACATAGCATAAAAACTTACGCACATCAAAGCAGGTGTTACTTTTCTTGTTTTACATAAAGAGTTCTTTTTTTATGAAACATTATCTGTGATGCAATTACTGAAATTTACTGGTAGATGTTCGACATACTTTTTCTTTCAGTAAAAAACTGTTGTGTGTGAAGACTAGAATAAACACATTCCTTAATTACCAGCTATGTTTTAAAAGTTTCTGAAAGCACTGCATCTCATCAGGAATCTTCCTCTCAGATATGAAGAGACTAACGCCAATTTTGAAAATTATGACAGTGATTTTGAAATGGCAACTGTTCCACGTAATGGTATTCTTTCCTACCCACTATTCCTTTGCTGAGTTCACCTTCAATAAATGATAAACAATATCTCAACATACAAAATGAGAAGCACCAACATAAGATGCAACCGAGATTCAGTCACGTGTGATATTCTAGAAGTGATGTGAATGGGTGAACCGTACTTTCTCTTAGTAACTGACAGCTAAGGGGCAGAACAACTTTAAAAAATTCTTACATTTGAATTCCTTCTGGACACAGTAAGGCCATTTCTTCTTTTAAATAAATCAGAGAGTCGGTTCACAGCAAAATGTCTCAATTCAGTTTGCTTGGAAAACAAATTGTCTAGAAACAAATGATACTCTAATACAGCACACTAATGGGAACACCAGACAGAAAAACTGATGTGCATTGCTTAGTCAAACTGTCTGTCCCAAACAACATATATGCAAGTAGTGTAAACAAGATTCTTCCCATATGTGTGTAAACGTGCGCAAGAAAGACAGCACGCGCACACATGCATGTGTATGTGTGTGTGTGTGTGTGTGTGTGTGTGTGTGTGTGAGTGTGACAGAGAGAGAGCGCGCACATGTCCAACATGACAATATTTCCCTATACTCGTTTAATCACACATTTAGAGGACTGTTTAATTGTACCGTGCCTTTTAAACATACATTTGAACAAAGCATGCGCAAATGAAGATTTACAGCATATACTTGTAGTGGAGACCTTACAAAGTTTCTGATACAGGACTCAAGCAGATGTACCAGGTATAAGTTTCATAATACTTATACAAACTGATAATTCTGCATAAATTATCAAGATTAGTTGCGTTACTGGTAATAATTAATGTTAGACAGAGAAATCTGTGATGCAATGAAAGAAAAAAGTCAAATACCAACAAAAATCTAACCGCAAGTTCCTCTGCTGACCAAAACTTCATTAGAAAACTTATGTCCATCTAGTGCGAAATGTTATATTGGCCAGTAACACAGTATGTGGTGAATAAGTTGTTTATAGGGTTCCACTCCTACTGGTCAGCAGTAACTGAATGCCTGTGTTCTGGTTAGACAGACTTTCAATTTCCATTTAAATAATATGTACGTACAAAATTCAGGCTGAGTTACAGTACTATCCCCAGTTTCATCTGTACAGAATGTGGCATATCATTATGTCCTTTGATGTTCCCTTATACAATGACAAGTACCAGGCTACACTGCATACAGATTCCTGCATAACTATATACAGTATCAACCAAAACCTGCCCCACAGTATTTGCGACTTCCTTGCCTTCATATAAACTTACAGTGAAGATGTACACATTAGACAACTTGTTGACAGCAATGCACATATTTTTCTTCTAATATTCCCTACTAATTTAGCACTTCAAATTAGAAATTTCATGAATGCTATTATAATAATTTAATGTGTTTTATCTGCATCAACAATAATAGTAATGTGTATAAAATCAATACTGTATTTGAATCAGTTAGCTGGAAAAATAGACATGTCAGTTTTATCCAATGAACTTAGTTCCCTTTCCCAACTAGCTGATTAAATTAAAAAACTAAGCAGATGCCTTCTAATTTTCATTCTAAGTGTCACTCACAAGCAGGATAATTAAACAGGTATGCATTCAAAGTGCTACCAATGGCACCAGTTAGAATAAAATCATTCTTTGTGCATAATATGTGCAACTATAAAAGCAGTGAAAACAAAATTATTACATCATACACAAATACACTGCTTACCTGGGAAATACTACCTGTGCAAAATACTAAGTACTAAAGTAATATACTTTCATATTATGCATCAAAAGTCTCAATTCAACGAACATATTCTAAGAAGCCGAAAATCTCAAGACGTCAATATCACAAACCTAATATTTTAGTTCCAACAAACTCCCCCATTACCAGAAACGTGGAGAAAGTCTTTTTAGGATATGTCAATGAATTTGCTGCAATAAATACCTACAGTGCAATTGCCGACACCATCTGCAACACAAGCACTTCACTACTATCAACAACTGTGGGAAGTTTAAATATTCTAGGAGGTGAATAAGTAATTTTAAAAAGTGTCCTTGTCTGAAAGTTTAATTCAAGATGTGATGTTCTGCAAAAAGTCTGTCACAATGGCTACTAATATATGCTACAAAAAGAATTGAAGCAATGAAGCTAGATTTAAAACTCGTATCAGCTACAGTAACAAAATAACTGCAAGTAACTCACAACACATGCATTATATATTAGAAATAGTTGTTTAAAAAACACACTACGATATTACAGGTCCATTCACCAATACATGTTTAATGTTACTGCATTTAGAAGCTGGTATTAAAATGAGCACATTCATCAACATCTTACTGAGGGGTTCCAAAACCAACTGGCACTGTCACCAGAAAAGAGAATATTTTCCAGCACTGTCCAGCTATTTTGTGTTATGAAAGGAAAAACAGAACACTACCCTGAACAGAACATAAATGGACTGAACCCAGAAAAAAAATCCAAGCTTCTAAAGTACATATATCATAGCATTTCATTATTATCCGAATTTCTCACTTCTCAGCTTTGGCTGGGAAATATTCACCTATCCTGGGATGTATCATCAATAGGATTAGGCTCGGTGGTCTTATGTGTAATTTAGGAAATTTCTTACAATTGAACATGTGCCAAGAATTACCACTTTTTGCATTTGTATATATGTGTTTGGGTGCAGGTTAAGTCTCTTTAAACTTTGTGACAGTGACTTTATTATTATTATTATTATTATTATTATTATTATTATATTCTCATTAATACTCAGGCAAGTGAAGAGTAAGTAAATGATGACAGTTCAACTCTCCATCACAAGAATATGAATTTTCTCTCTCCCTTACATATGGAAGACTCTGGGGTCCAACCATCATGTTCTCCTCTCTATTCACAATATCAACACTGTCCCCAGAGCAGAAGGTGAAGGGGACATAAATTCTGCATTCACTTTTTCCTACAGATATATGAGAATTTGTGGAACGTTAATCACATAAGCCTTCCAAAGCCTGAGATTTAAAAGCAGAACTTTTACCATTTTCACCTTCATTATTACTGCTGCCACAATACTATTCACCTTCTACTATTATACTTCTGTAACGTTCTGATTTCTTATCAGCAAATCAGTCTCATACAAGCCTCCTGTACTAAGAAGTACCTTTCAACAGCACAAACTGTGTATGCTCAGTGTATGTTAATTACTTTCAAACTCAAAATTCAGTGCTGTAAACAAGAAGATGAATGTGCTCATTACAGACATTCATTGTACTAAGCCTTGATCATAGCAACTCATCACTTCTTGGGATATCACCTAATTATCACACTATCTAATACTGTGAGTATGGTACAAACAACTGTCAATTTGCAATAACCATTAAGCTCTTTAATGTCTGGGGGACAAATGCAGGGACTTAACAGATGTAAAATCTATCCCCACATTTTGCTTCCTAGCATTTTAACAATAGTACCTTCTGGTGCAGCAAGTTACCTAACTGAAAGCCATGACAATTAATACTGCATATGATTATGCTGAAAACAAAGCCCATGATTATGACCCCTAGTGCGGCAAATGATCAAATTAATGAAGCAAAGAGAAGCTAACTTACTTACACAACAGCAAAAACTATGAGCCTTGATCTCTTATGCATTTGAACACTCAATTAAAATCAAAAGTGCTCACGAATGTCTGAACAGAAGGTAATCAACCTTAACACTTAGCATTTTGTATAAATGTAAAGGTCAAATTATCCCTGTGCACACTATGATGGCACATGGGGGAGTGAAAGTACACCTCCACTCATTCTTAACCTTGATGGTTGATAGAGGTAAGTGGTCAGCTTCACACCTCAGCCTTTTTATTCCAAGAGAAAGAGCAACCAATACCCATTGAATAAGAGGTTGGATGGACTCTAAAGCTGGTCTGCATGTTCTGATGAAGAGAAAACCCCTTATCCTGGCTGGGAATCAAACCACGATTCTTCAGTTGTCCACTCCATAATGTAGTTACTACACGGACTAGTCTATTCCAGCTCCTCGACATTTTGCACATCTAATTACTATTAAATTTCGGAAACCAGAATAGAACCCATACCCAGACATAACTCATTAAGTTTTAGAAAGTAGTTATTATATTTTACATTTTCCTTTCAAGGAATTTTTATCTAATGGGTCAATCTTCATGTGTTTCAAAGAAGCTGACATAATGCTGAAAAAAATGTGCTGAAAGCATTGCACACAGACATTCATACTTCCAACACCCCGTTAGTGTAATATCAAGTACAAGCATTAATAACAAAACTGTACACAAATTTTAATGACCACTAAGCTTCTTATGTGATAATATTTGTAGCAGATGAATCTTAAACAAATATTCGTGATCACAAATGTAATGAGTACCTCATATGAATATACAATACATTTACCAAGGCTCACAGTTTCTTCTGCCCCAACAGCCACGGGACAATATCCAATGCACTAAGCCAACAGAAAACTACAATCACGTTCCAGTTAAGAGTCACTCTGTGGCCCATTTAGCATGTACCAGGCTGTGGCAGTGACAGCAAGAAATAAGCAGTAAGATATATGCAGATGACGCAATATAACAAGCGGGAAACATGGACAGAGGAAAACATGTGTACGTATGGCACCCAGTTTCATTCTCAACTTAACATAAAAAAAAAGAGGCAAAGGTAATGTGGTAGTCTAACTTACAAAAGAGACGATTATCTCATATCTCACTCTCTTCCTAAAATTCATATCTGTATAAAAATACAAATATATATGCGTGTGGACTGGGCTATGCTCTGCTTGGCAGATAACACCTAAATTAGATGAACCAAGATGTAAAGAAGGTATGATGGCTATAGCCATGTGAAGGATGCAAAAAAATAATACAACCATAACCTGATAATGAAAAGTAACATACAGCACAGCAACAGGCCTGATCTTCTTGTACAAGATAAAAAAAATGGTGGGAGAAAATATGAATTAAATACTATCACTTTAGCTGCATAAGCATATGCAGGAATATTCTATGTAATACCACAACAATTCTTTTGAAAATTTTGTAGACCATGTAATAACAGATGAAGTCAACATGGACAATATATGAAGTCCCAAATTAGGAGGATTAATTTCCCATCCTACTTGTCTCAGAAGTAAATATTCTATACAAGTTATGATTAAAACAACTCTTAAATGCTTCATGGAATTGAACTTTGTGGGAAACAGCTAAAACTGTTTCAAATCTTTTTGGTACATTGCCTGTTATCCCTGAGACTTCAACTGTACTTAAATTCATTGTCGTTTGTCCTGTGAGTTATGTTTCACAAGGGCGCTTTTCAGCTTGCCCTAAGCAGTGTTTTTCAGCTGGTGGTCTGCAAAATGCGGCTAGCCTTATAATATTGTATATACTTTGCCACAGCAGTGAAGTAAACCTTCTTCACTGTTCATTTCATTTTAGTGATGATACGGTTTTTGTTAGATGTAAATGCAACTCCTGCACAAAGTCTCTCTTGTTAAACCAGTTAAAATTGCCTTTTCTTATCATTGCCCACCAAATAAAAATTTCTGGAAACTTAAATTTCTTAATACACTCCATAATAATAAATATTCACAGTGGGATGAGTGTAAAGATTTTCAGTTTTAAATCACACAAAGCAAGCAATTTTTGTACTGTAAATAGACACATTTAGAAATGCTGGTAGTAATTAGATTAGTATTAATTTGTACCTTATGGCACAGATAACAGACTGAACATAAGAAAACTACTGCCAATTTATTGGCCCATGGATCATAAAAGATTGAGAACTACTGCCTTGAAGGACATACTCGCGTAAATACATGACTTCAGTTCTTTAAAAATAAAAAGTACCGAGCAAAGTCACGAAAAACAAAGTAAACAGTAACAGCTATGAAGGTGCACAAAGCCACCCATCCTGAAAATAACCCTGACCCTGACGGCATGGAAAAATAATAAATTTTCAATTGAACTTATGAAATCTGCAAAATTATGGTGTACAACTTAACCTTGTAACCATAGTACATAGGCTCAGACAGGCCTCAGCAGCACATGAGCTGGCTGTGTGGGCATTTAATTTTGGTAATAATATTGGAAATATCACAGAGTTCACTATACTTTCTACATAATGTTCTGCATAAAGGTTCAGAGTGACTGCACTTATGTTTCTTTAGAGACAAGAGAAGAGATTTCATTTTTGTCTAGTTTCAGTTTTAAACAAATTTTTTAACACCTGATCTTTTGCTGCCACAAGTTACCAGTAATATTTGTGTCTTTGTCATACATTACTTAAATTTTTATATTACACTACTATAAAATATTTATTATGATAAATAACTGACACCTTTGATTCAGTACTCAGAAGTGTAATCAGACCAAATGTATTTCTGTTCTTATGTCTTAATGTACAGCCAACCTTGCAAATATCAGGTTTCCTGCATTCCTTACTAGAAACCTATTTTCTTGTCACCTTATATTACTGTAAATAATTCTCAGTCTCAAAACACTTCATAAACTACCAACCTGATTAAGAACATTCTGACTCCCACCTACATAATAAGGAAGAACCCCCCCATCCCTGCTTGCATCTGTCCCTAGGCCAGCCACAGGCATGCCACCTGTTGCATATTGTATGTCTCTTAACATGCAATGGCAGATACAAATAAACCCAAAAAATGCACCATAGTCTTTGATCCAGGCAGTATTAAATTTCTATTAGATATTAACAACGGCCTTTTATGAAGCTGAACATGACTTATGAAGCCTGTTTCACAATTTGGAATTCCTACAAGCTTGTGTCATTTTTGTAAAGTGCTGGCTAATAATTTGAGACAATGTGATGGTATCATTTTAATAATCTGCATACAATCAGAGACAAAAGATACAGAAACTGTCAGCATAAACAACTATAAATTAACATGAGGATATTCACATTTGTTAAATGCTTTGTCCTACCACACCTAAAACTGATTTGTTTGTTTCCCTCACCATTTTTCTTTCTTCCTTTTCAGAGCACAATAAAGTCACTTAGAATACAACGTTCAGTACAGTAACATATTACATTTGCCTTTAGAAGATCAAGTAGTCTAAAACTCTACGACAGTTGGGGGACAGCCCTGCCTTACCCCATAAATTTATTCCTGTGACCCTTGTGTGTGGCATGCTAGAGGTAGCCGATGGAGCAGACCCAGCATGCCTGTCATAACCTCCTAACAGAATGTAACAAAATCTTTACATCGTGTTACAAATCAAGGAATATAGTGCTAAGTCTCCTGCATAAAATTCTCACACTTTAAAATTCCTTCTAGTTGGAACTACAGCTTAATGTCACATTGTTCTAAATAAATCCCATCAAGTGATCCAACTTCACCAGTTGAAATTACTGGCATAAGAAGTATATTTAAACAGAAAGTGCAGGTTTGTAAGTTCAAATTCCCTTAAAACATATGGTATAACACAAAAAAAGCATTTGGTAGCAGAATTAGTCACCAAAAACAGTAATCTTTTTTGTAACAGACAAATCTTTATGCCAACAGCTAAAATCTAACCTTCTCTCAAGAACCTACTGACCAAATTAAATTACAGAATATGAAGTGTACAGTGAAAACATTACTTTCGTATTTCAGTCTGTTCTGTTACTTTTTGTACCAGTGTTAATGTGGGTGCCATTTTAATGTGGGTGAAACTCTAAATTCCATTCTTAAATGAAAATAAAAATTTTAAAATTGCCTTGCCTTCACTCTTTCCTTACTCTATGCCAAAATCTCAAATCTGTCATCATTTACTTGCGCTTTTAAATCTTTATTTTTAACTTCTCCACAGGACACAAGGCCTGGTTACTGAAAAAATGTTAAAAATTCTCAATATAAAGGCCTAAATAAAATACGATCTGAATTTCATGAACTACTTCTCAAAGAAATTCAAAATGGCCTTTAAATTTATGTACAATAAAAAACAATTACAATTTTTTAATGACTGTGTAAGAGGCAATAACGTAAACATAATATAGCTGCTGAATTAATTGGTAAATATTAAGTACAAAATAAGTTACAGGGCATACATAGCAGATGTTAGTACAGCAATCCCACAATCCGATGAAGAAGAAATGGAAGGCAATTAATTGAATCACTAAAACTACATTTCTGTTTAATGTTAATTCCATTTGTTACAGATACCTACAGTGTACATATATTTTCATAGACTTCAGTTCAGTGTTATTATGTATGTACTCAGTTTCTGGTCTCCTGACAGTAGAAAAAGAGGGCACACTTAACCTGCCTAACAAATCATTGGGTAAATGAAAACAAATAGTCATCTCTTAATTAAGTTACATTACACAACAAAAAGCAAAACAAGAATCTCCAGCAAAAAAAAAATTGGACAAAAGTATTTATAAACTTGTTAATTGAACTTTTTTCAGTGCATTATTTAACAACACTGGCAACTGCTAAGATTATATTGCGTTGGAGATAGACAAATAAATGAGTATGGAACACTGGTGGAATAACACTGACAAGTGAAAACCCCAAGGACTCTCAGGAAAACCTGTTCCAGTGTCACTTCGACCAGCATAAATCCCACATGGAATGGTTTGGGATTTAACCCACACATCCATGATAAGAGGCTGGCAACAAATGACCTCAGCCATGGTATGGCCTGAATTAAACTGCCCAACATATATTCACTATGAAACTTCACACTTTAGACATAATTTGCTGCTGATAACTGTGCAAAGAAATAATCTTCTATCTTTACTGGTATTTAAGAAGCAGTAAAAAATCTGGTGGTCCCTGTACACTGTATGCCACCTAAGTACAGTGGCACAATGCCACTCTGACATCAGCTTAACTGAAACCACTTCATGGGAGATACTAATAAGATCTAATCTGTAGACCACCACATTATGCTATTCTGTACAGTAATTTCACTACACCTTTCTGGAAATGCCTTCCATTTCTCAACACCCTGACATGAAGAAAGCTCTATTTAGCATGGAATATAAATGCAGCAATGAAGTGCCCTTTGCAAGAAGGATTAAAATAAAGTTCCTGATTATTTCTAACTTCCAACACATAATTTCAAAATTCTTATAATTAAAACTGTACTTCAAGAAATGTAATATTTCTGTGTAGGTAACCAACTAACACAGCAAGTGCACTGGCATAAAACAACATGTATGTGCATTTTTAGCCTACACAGTCAGCAGTGAAATTTTTAATTTAATTTGAAACTTCATGCATAAAAAAGTATAAATTTTCATTAATAAAAATCGTGCTGGTTACATGTAAGATTTCCATGACACATAAAAATGTTATGTGCCAGACGTGCAAAGCTGTTGTGATTAAGAGCCTAGTCATTGGAAGTGATATTTTACGTAGAATGTGACAGTCATGAATGCTGCCTTGACCTCCTATTTAAGTCTTTATTATATTAAAAGTCTGTTACTAAAATACATTTAGATGCATATTATTGCTCATAAATTCTTCAGGTGTTCAGTAAGTGCTACTGAAAATGTTTTATGAAGTCTAGAAACCAATACACAATGGTGTTGTGAAGGCCAATAAACAGACTATATGATACTGATTTACTATGTTATTGTCACGTACAACCAAGTATTTAGTACTTACTCATTATTTGCTACTAGTTTTGGCAACTTGCGGCTTGTTATCTTCAGTTGAAAACATGTTTCATCAAAAATATAAATTCACAAATGCAATGTTTTATTCTGCTAAAAAAAATGTGTGTGTGTGTGTGT
>BLKM01000706.1:107377-167622 GCA_013340265.1 Coptotermes formosanus
GGGGGGGGGTATTTACTGAGCGGTATGCCCTGAGTCTGTAGATTAGACAGAATGTGTTTTGTCTTTAAAGAGTTAACCAATGTCTCCTTCAGAATGATAGCCCATAGGGATCTGTCTTCTGCTTTCTTCCTCCATCTCTTAACTCCCGTGAATTCCAGATCATTCTCAGTACCGTTTCGCCACCTTAGTTTTGGTCTTCCTACTTTTCTTCTTCCATCTGGTTTCCCCAAAAATACCTTCTTCACAGTCCTATCATCAGACATTCTTACCAGGTGATCAGCCCATTCTAGTCTTCTTACTTTTGATGCATGCCTTTACAATATTCTCAAAGGCCTTGAATGACAGACGGTACCTCAATACATGATATTCAACTGTTCAGAATTACCAGACTGGCGGGAGGAGGGAGAGGGTTGTAGGAAACTCCATATAGAAAGTCCTAGCATTTTCTGGCAATTTTGTTGACAGTGTAGCTAACAGCAGTGTATCACAGGAGAATTGTGGAACCCCTTGTTCACAAACAAACCAAGCCATTCAATCACACATTAAAACACAAATTCTCAGTAGTGATGGCAAGACGAGTGTGCCTCAAAAGCCAGGGTTAGAATACTCAGAGTAGCCATTCCATTATGCTAGATAAGACTAGTACCATTAATACCAGCAAGAGAAAGAAACATATAATTGCACACACAGACACTTGAAGGAATATGAGACAAACGGCGGCAGTCCCCTTGCGGCCTGCTGCTATGGCCAAGTGGACAAAAAACACACACAGTTACAATCATGTTACAGTGAAGCAACAGTCAGTCAGTCCTAGAAGATAACAGCCTTCACAAACAAAAATTCTTCTAATAGATCAGTATTTCTTGTAACTTCCTTCCCTCCTGCCTAGCAAGGAAGACAACTCTTATTTTATATTTCCCATCTGCACCTACACATTCAGTATTTAATAGCATCATTTTTTTACATTTAAACAGACAATCAGTTTTCTTTATTTCCCATATCTAGTACCAGACTAATCTACCCAAGTAATACAGAACATTCAGTAAAAACAACACTAAAAGTGAAAACAAATTTGTAATTATGAGCCAATGAAACATGTATCCTAAAATTACCTGTAACTTAAATAAGATTTCTGAAACACGAGAATATCATAAGTGAATGTTTCAATGTAACATTCAAAAGCATACAATGGAAGAAGAAGAAAACTGTGATAATCACAGACATTTCCAGGAAAACCACCTCACAGCTTCCAGACCATTTGAAATACACACAGCTGTTGTTTGAACACCCTAGTTGCATTTCTGAAAAAGCTGGCATAAATAAAAAATTATATTCCTATCAGAAATCAGGGGTTAGCATAACAGAAGACAGCCAGCCATAGGGTGTTAAATTGAAAATGAGAGCAAATTAAGAAGTGATGTAAAGGCACATGGTGTTAATGCCAAAAGGCATAAAACAAAGGAGTGTAAAATGAGGGCTTGGTGTAACCATCAATTACATGTCTGTGTTTCTCCACATCTAAAACAAAAGCATCTGATGCACTTATTAAACTCTTCTGTCATGATAAAAATATTTATTTCATATAAGACAAATATTAGGTAAGTTATCTTTGAAAGGATCTGACCTAAGACTGACAGTATTTTCTTCACAGAACTATTATGCAAAAATGTCTGAATGTGAACATATATACTTATACACAATTTCAATGGCTCATAACATTTTACATGATCAGTGATGTGCCAATTTACAATTAGTACAATGAACCAGGAAGTACTGTGTTACACAATATAATAAAAGTTACATTAATCAAAGTCAGTGTTCCTTGGGCACTGACAAGTTATCTCCCTAATTCTTCAACCGAGCAAGGAAAGCTACAACATGAGAATATTAAGGTTATAACCTATAAAGCATTTCAATCAGCTGGTATAGATATCATTTTACTGCTATGAGTCTCTGTTTCTTGAAATAGTCTAGTTATAATGAGACAAGGGCACTTCATTCTAAAGTAGCTTCAAATTTTTAATAACAACTGAAACCTACTTTAAGTAATGCGGATATTCTATAAAATAAGCTAAGTATTGGCACACCACTGATTAAAAAATGAGCAACAAATAAGAATAAACCAACTGGACAAGTGAGATTAAAAAAACTTGTTCATTGCGTGAACTTACCAAGCCAACAAGGAGGAAAAACACAAGGAATGTACGCCCTAGGACAGTCTGGCAGTAGACATCACCATAACCCACCGTAGACATGGTTACAATGAGGAAATACACACACGTCCAGTATGATAACTGCTGAGGATTCTGGAATTCTAACGGATCTCCAGAATTCTCCAGCTGTAAAAGAAATATCCACACACATCACTTTGGAACATAATAATGCGGTTGTGAAGGACATTTTTTGGATTGTAAGGGGTGTGGGACTAAATGTCACAGGAGAGTGGTTCACATCCCTGCTTTGTGTTTTGGAAACCCAGTTACAATTCTAACTGGGACACTGGCTTGCCCTTAGATGATTGTCATATATCTTGGACTGTAGAGGCAGATACCTGGTTAAGACCTCAAATAGGCTATTTACTGCTTTCCTCTAGATTCTTCCCAATCCATAGTTCATTACTATCTCATTATTTCTCATTTGGAATAAAACATATCACAAGTTTGACAACTAGGATCAGAAAAATACCATTTTCAGGGGATCACATCTTGTGTCATAAAATATTACTTCCATCATTCAGCACCAAGCAATGATATTTCTGGACTCAAGTCCATTTTTTAGAATACTGAATGAGAACAGAAATCCCCCTGAAGTAAGAAACTTCATGAGATAGTCTATGTCAGGAATGGAGAACAACATTTTTCAGCCTGCATGGTAAGACTAAAAATTAGGGAATAAAACCTCCTCATATGCCGAGCACTTTTCCTTATCTAAGCAAACTATCGAAGAATAATTTCTAGTATCTAATATATTGTAGCCACTTCTTAAATCAGTCGACAAACTATACAGTTTTTCCCCTTCATAGACTGCCAATCTAAATTGTCACATACATACCAATATTTCACCATCACCAACATATATTTAGTAAAATACTCACCAGATGGATAATACCAGCAGCTGTGAGCCACACAGAGATGAAAATTGACACCAGCTGTGCAAGACGGATTGAGCTCGAAGTCTTAAGAATGTTGAGGTACTGCAGAATATCTGGCACTGTCATCAGACGTAATGCTCTCAGGAATCTTAAACCTGCCGACAATGGTGCATCATTACAGGGCTGAAAAGATTTACATTGCACAGTCCTATCAAATTCCCTCCTATCTGCTACTCAAAACCAATAACACCAGTCATGACCCTGTGAACAAACTTCTAAGGACTTCATCTGCCTAATAAATGTCATGTTACACTTTTTTGGAAACCAGTGCTCAGCTCCAAATGGATGAAGGGAGGGAATAAGTGATGTTATTTTTTACTTTTAGAATTATTAGTCAGTTCAGGTACAAAGCTTATTCTTACTTCCACTTCTTCTATCCATTCATCTTTAATGTTTGTATTTCGTGCAAAATACTAGTTCATTCTGTCTAAAACTTTGATATTAAGCCAATTTGTCTTCATAAAGATATACATACAAAAATTACAAGGACATTTGGCTGATACTAATGACCTTATTGAATGGAGTTATGCCTAATAATCTGCCATAAACCATGCACTTCAGTCATGAAATAACCTACTTTCCATCAAGTCTCTATCATGTTTTGCACTCTTAACTGCTGAAAATTTACCCTACTTCCATGCCAGGCTTTGAAATTTCACCTTAGCTACAAGACAGCTTTAATTTGAGAGACCTCATCTGGCATACAATTAATTTTGGAAAACGTATTACTTACAGCAGACCTCCAAGTAACAAACTGAAAGTTGGGTGTTAAGACACATGACAACTTTACTTCTATAAAAAGTACTACACACAATGCAGTATAAACATACTTCCATAAAATGTACTACATACAATGCAGTACAAACAATGAAGCATTCTGCTTTATATTCAGGAGATCCCTGTCTGATTCTCAAAACCAGTCTGGGCACCTTTAGTTCTTTCAAACAAAGACTAGGATAGCAACTCCCAAAACACTCTGACCATTTCACGTCCTTCTCAATTCTTCATTCAATTTCATCCTGGTACGCTGTTGAGTAAACACTATCAAATAAATAAATAACAATAAAACCCAGAACTTTTGCACAACTCAGTTCCTACATACGAAAATTTCACCACATGTGATTTCCTCAAGGTACACAATGTACAAATAGTTTATATTTTATAGTAACCACCAAGAGCACAGATTCAAGACTGTAGTTTTGACAGTACATTTTTATTCTTATATACATTTACAGAAGGCATTCTCTTATTTCAAAAGTTGTTGTAAAGTTTCCAATCTTAATTTTGTAACATTCATGGTACTTTAAACAATAGAAAATGCATAATACAGCTACAGCATACACAAAATACAGGTAATGTAGGAACATGCTCACCTATCCACGTTCTATCCAAGTATATTGAGACAAAAGAAGGAGGAATAGTGAAGTAGTCTACAAACGAATACATCTCCAGCATGAACCACAGTTTGTCACTTGCAGCTATAAACTGCAACAGAAAGCAATATGAATGGTTACAGTACAAAACAAACATACCACATTATATCACTGTTAATACCATGCATTTTTATTATTGAGTTAATGTCTAATAAGTTTCCAACAATAACACACAGTTTATTTTTTTTAAAAAAAGGCATTACAAAGGTATTCCATTTTCCGACATGTTTCAGTGGTGGCCACCACTGAAACATGTCGGAAAATGAAATAGCTTATGTTAACTCAGCACCACGTTACTTTTTGGATGAGATTTTTCTCAACTGATCATGCAGAACCTGGTTCAAAATTAAATTACAATAAGCATGGCAAAGGTTTTGTGTAGCGTAAACACAACAGAATGTTTTGTGGCACAGGCATACAGGAAGAAAAAAATATGGTCAAAGATATAAAATGGTGAACAAAATGGAAGGGCAAAGAAGTGCTCCTGTCAAATGTAAAACCTAATGGAATGAAACCAACTGGAATAATTGGCAATTACAGAATACTAAAATTACAAAAACACCAAAATCAAAGGTTCCAAAAAATGAGGTAGACATGTGCATATTCTAATGAAAAGTTAATGCAAGTCAATTCTACTACACTTATTCATTTCTTAAAATAAACATATCAATTTTTATTATCATACAACTCTCAAATGTGTTAACAGAGTGGCCAATGAAATTTTAACCAGTTAAACATCACATATTATCTAAATATATTATTAACATTTTTAACACTCAAGTTCAGAAGCATGCAACGTTCTTCTCCATTCTATGTTATGATTTGCTCACAACAAATTCTTGTGTGCAGACTTTACAAGTTGCCTGAAATCTTTTGGCCCAGCTGTAAAGTCATGGTTTTCATGGTTCCAAGTTCAATTAATGAACGAGGATCCTCTGCATACGGTTTATACTCAATTTCGGAAATACTGGGCGACCTGCATGAACTACCTAAGTGTTAATATGCAACACATCCAACTCTAAAAAGCTGCAACAAAGTTGCTACGCAACATTGCCGGCTTCCGATTGAAGTTGGCCGTGGTGTCGAAAAACAACTGCAAAGTCATTCAGTGTTTTGACATGACAACCTATGCCGTAATTATTGTGCCATAACTCTCACTCCCGTCTAACTCGCGTGAATATTCTTTAGCCTGGAATCCAACGCTGCTTGTTTGCGGATCCTTCCAACTGGAAATTAACCTCTTGGTCGGCATTACGTGGTGCAATGTACTCTCTTCTCTCTTTGGCGAGCGACAAAATTCAGACTGTGCTGTCACGTTTGTGCCACACATGCAGATTCCAGTACAACAGCGTTCAATTACAGTACGTCAAATCCGCCATGCCGATGCTGTGTTCGGATTTGCTACAGCTCAGTTTGAATCACAGATATTATTTTCTACGTCCTACGGTTCTTCGTCAGCGACATCGTTTCTGCCATGGATGAGACCACTGTTTACTCCTGCAGTGAAACCCCACTCTCTCGAACCGCTGGTAACATTGGCACAAGCGGGGGGGGGGGGGGGGGGGGCTGCAAGGCTGCAGCCCCCAAACGCCCCCTCAAAGCGAAATTTAAAAAGCACAGATTTTGTAGACACAGTTGCATGAAGGTTTTAGGCCTACGTGATTTACGCGTCAGCCAAAATCTGCTACTGAAATCAGCTGATGACTAGCACATAGCAATATCGAAAAATAAAAATGAAAACTAAAGAACATGCAGCTATTTTTTGGTTTTTCAGTTAGTTTTAATCTTCCCTGTAACCTAACTAGATGTCGGCTCGGAGATTTAATGACTGGTAACGTTAGTTTCGCTGGAGCCCGCTGGGCAGCAAAACAAATACAAAAAAAAATCCCTCTTCATGGCATAATAACAGTTTCTTGTCCTTATAGAAAGCAGCAAGACTTTCTGTCTTTTGATCGATAGCGAAATTCATATCATACAGCCACACAGTCAGTCCTTAAGTTCGTTAATACAATGGCCACGTCCGGGAAATGCAGTATTGTCTTCTTACCTGCAGTAATTTTAGGCATTCTTTACGATGAAACAGTACAACCCCTTACTTGGAGACAACGCCCATCCGCCCGTCTATGTCCTACTATCAGCAACTAAACATTCGTCGGATTTTAATGAAATTCGGCATAAGCTTCCTTTATAAAAAGTCGCGAAGCAAGCGTGAGCTTCGTGAAAGTCGGTAAAGTGACAGGTATACTTTACCGAAATGCGTAAATAAAGTTTTCACAGTACTTTCTATATTTCTGTCCGATTTTGAAAAAAAAAATCGGTATAAGAAATCCCAATGTAATGCCGTTAAGCAGTTGTGAGTTTCGCTAACATCGGCGCAGTGGAAGACATACTTTACTGAATGGTATAAATGAACGTTTGTCCGTATTCGTATCTGCTATATTTTTTGTCCGAGTTGTATAAATTCGTACAGCCGTCCACAAAAAATTTACTGAGTAGGCCTTATTGAGAGTTTTGTGAAAATCGAAGCAGTGAAAACCATAGTCTGGATCTAGGTGAAATTCGGTAAAAGAACCTCAGCATTCGTGAATTTCGTGGAAATCGGCGCATGGAAGGCTGTGCGGACGTAAATAAAATTATAGTTACACGCATGTACCGTGAAACCGTGTGATATTTTGAAAGTAAGGACCGCCTTGGCGAAGTCTGAGTACTACTGCATGTTGTGGAGTACATAATTTGCTGTTTTGTTATAAGCTTGTGCAGTCACCAGCAAAATTTAAAATATGTTCTAGATAGCACGGTGTAATTTTAACAAACAAATACATATGTAAACATTTTATGTACCATCCTGTATTTTCATATTTTAACTCGGTGTTCAAGGCAGTCGTGTCTGAATTCAGGCTTATTTCTTTAATTTCTATAGCTTTTTGTAATCTTTTCACAAAGTGCATAAAATCACAGAAACAGTCAGAAATTGTACCAGAGTACTTGAAAACAGCTTCTTCAAAATCCTGGAGCCTCATACTGCTTGTGTCAAGCAAATCCTTGATTTAAAATGTATACATATTTAAAATACTTCCACACATACTATGTTACATATTATTTGCAAAATAATTATCTGTAAAGGAATAATACACATAAAACTGCTTAACTGTGTAATCAGCTGACCCAGCACTCTCCAACTCACTAGTGTCACCAGTTCCTACACAGAAGTCTCAGTCCAGTTTATTGTCAGACCTGGACTGAGCAAGCTGGTGGAAGCGCAAAGCTTCTGACATATTTAGGTGGAACCAGGTTCAAATTTCAGCTGTGACACTGACTACCCTCATGCAGGGTTTTCATGGTGTTCCTCAGTTCCTCCAGAAAAATGCTGGGATAATACCTTAAATTATGCCACAACTGTGCTAGTTTTCAGGTTTTCTCAGTAGTGTAACTGAGGATCCCATTGTCCTGGAATATTATGCTGCATCAAAGGATAATCAGAGCCTGCTATTTTGAGGTAACCTCACACCTGAATATGAGGACACTAAGTACATTGCCCCTAAACATCAGGATACAGTTACCCATTGACATAGCTTCATATCCCAGAAGAGAATGGTATGCCACAACTCTTTCCTTCCATGTCCTTGCCAATACATGATACACTATCATCATATCATCTGATGGTATAGAGTCTCATGTTACTGACAACAGTGTTCAATAAACTACAAATAAAATGTGAGGCCTTGTAATACCAGTGAAATTTTCTGATATTTCCTTACTTTCTAACCAGATTCTTATATTATTTAAATTTCAAGCAATGTGCAATTCTCAAATTAGAAAATTTTAACAAAGAGGATGGTGAGAAAGATTCTTCTATAAAGACGCAATTTAGTGTAGTTGTCTCAAATGGGACACTTCAAACTTTTATATCAACTGGAAAGCCATTCTTGTCCACTAGGAACACTGGAAGTATATTTCATACATATTTGCATTACTATGAAAATGGTATTGTAATTCTGAATATTTAATTCAAGAAACCTAAAACTGAATTTGTTCTTCTAACACTTTACATGAAAAGAACGTCACTGTACACAAGAAAATTAAGTTGTACTCACTCGTATAAAAAAGTACACCATAAAAAATATATTGAAGGCTAAATCTATCTGCTGGGTGATGTTGTTGCTCCATTTTTGGCACCGTTCCACCACTTCACTGTAATGCAACAGAATCATAAGTCAGTGATCAGCAGTTTTCATTAATAAACATTAAAAATGCATATACAGTGCTGGTTACATACATCACACTAAGTCCTGAGGCAAAATACAAATAAAATATTTTCCAATTTGTGACATCTTTGACTGCATTTACTGACATGTGACAAAGCTGATGTAATTAAAATTGTAACAGCGTGATGTGGATATTAGCAGACAAGACACAAGAGGGCAGCAGGAGCTGAAATGAAACCCTGACCTGGGTATACATGGTGAGACAAATATGATGCACTAAAACAGATAAATTTAAATCCAGCAACATTGCTAAATGATTAACAGAAATGCTCTCTCTCTCTCTCTCTCATTCTCTCACACACACACACACACACACACACACACACACACACACACACACACACACACACACACACACACACACACACACACACTTCTCCCTCTCTGCTGTCTGTTTCTGTCCCACTCATCAATACTGCCAGTTAAATTTAATTTTAGCTCAAATACTACTTGGTAAAATATGATGAAAGAGTACTTATTTCAAGAGCACAGGAAGCTTTAGGTGTGTGCACATGCACATCTATGATTTGTATTCTGACTGTAGCACATGGAGTTGTTGACTTTAGTAACACCACTACCTACAGTCTGTCAAGAGATTCAATCTCTTTCTGCCACTGTGTTGGCAGTGAGATCAGCAAATTGCTGTTGGCTACACAAGCAAACAGTGCTCTCTGTTCCGAGAGTCTTCAACAAACATCATAAAATCCCAACACAGAGTTTTATGCCTTCCTGACAAAGTGTTGTCCAGATGAACTTTACTTCCAGAAGAAAGAGTAAATTGTGACAAGTAATAACAATTGTTGCTTTCTTCAGGACACAGAAACTTTATGGACTAACATAGGAAGTCCAAAATTTGAATTTAAAAATCCCAGCTTCCTACCAGATGAAAATTGCAAACCTTCATGACATGCATGTTTTATACATCATGTTCATACAAATTAAGTTCCTATATACCACAATATTTCAATTTGGATCACATGCCAGTATATGAACCCTATAACACTCTCAGAAACTACTTGTAGGCTTGGAGCTAAAAGTTTAATTAAAGGTTCACATGTTCAATTGTCAACTGCCAAGTTTTATTGCTGTATTTCCAGAATGGGAAAGCGGCTTATAATTTCATCATTTATGTGCAAGTGTTTTGTAGCATCTGATTGGCATAAGTTTACTTCCAGGGCACGGTTTTCATCTGTTTCAATTGCTATGTACCAGTGAGGCCAAACCAGCACAAATTGGCTCCATCGCACTTCTGACTACTTGAGGGTTCCAGGTGGTTCAGGATCCTAGATTTCAAGACAATTGGCACACAAAGGTGGCCACCTTGACCACCCAGGAAGTATTCCTGGTATTCATTTCTATTACAGGCTGAGTTGACACCAGAGCCAGGATTACGTCAATGAAAAATTCCAAAGACACAATCAGGAATCAACCTGTGACCTTCCAGCTTGTAACGCAGTGCCTCAACCAACTGCACCACCGCGTGCTCAGAAGTGATGATACAACCCTGCATAAATTTATCGTAGATGATCCCAGTGGCCGTGCGGTCTAAGGCATAGTTCTGCACCTGAGTGCTTGCTGGGATCGTGGGTTCAAAACCCACCAGGGGCATGGATGTTTGTCTCTTGTGAGTGTTTGTGTTGTCAAGCAGAGGTCTCTGCGATGTGCCCATCCCTCGTCCAGAGGAATCCTACTGACTATGGTGTGTGTCTGAATGTGATCAAGTGAAAATAAAACAACCTCGACACCTACTGTGAACAAGCAGGTAGAAGAGGGAAGGACTACGAAACAATAAATTTATCATACCCTAAAATTGTATTGGTTTTAATTTATAATTATCACCTAAGCCGTCCAATTAGCCATCAATGGAGAGCATATTACAAAATAATTGAATTCAATCAATATATAAAATAATATGAACTCTTATTACCCCTTTGTATTGCACAAAAACATAACCATTAATTAATAAGGACTATAAAAAAAGTAGCTTCAAGCTATATTAACTTATTACCCTGGCTTTTTTTTCAGAGGCACTGAATGTCACTGAAACCCACACAGATTTCAAATATGAGATAAACTGTTTATGGCTGGCTGCTGGGTATAAAGGAGGATGAGGGGTTCAAACTGGGTTGGAGGACCCTAGAATGGTACAAGAAGATTTCTGCAGAGTTTTCCACAAGCCAGTGAGCCAACCAGGCTACTTGGGCAGCTTGTCAGTTCTTCTCCTGCTAGAAGTTGAACCATGATAACTTGTTCATCCTGCCCACAGCCTAGTCAGTATACTGACTATGCCACCCCCGCTCCAAAGGTCACAGTCACAGTCAGCAATAACTGTATAAACTGTTTCTAACATATCTAAATGAATAACACATTTAGCACCACAAAACTTGGTGCCATGACTTTTCTTATCTGATAGTTTTAGAATTTGCATTTGTATGTGTCTACTCATTAGTGTAAAAACATTTGCTCTTAGGAGCAATGTGACAGAACCCTCTGTTACTGAAATTCACAACATGATATACATGTCAGCACCCCCCCCCTCCAATATCAAAGACCGAGATCCACTAGTTTCGAACTGTCACCGACTGTAGCTATGTTGACAATGGCTTGAGCACCCATTGTGTGCTGACTTTACTGAATGCCAAGTCTGTGCATTTCACTCATGGTAATTTTGTTTTAAATTTAGGTGCTAATTCATGCACCACTTTTCTTGTGTTACTTCATAGGTGCATTTTGACCTGTGTGACCATTACCGTATCAGTTGCAACTGATAGCATACAACCATGTCATGCATTTTGTTGTTTATGTGTTTGTAACCCTCTTTTCCATTATCCGCTGGAAGTCTGATGAATTTTACACTCTTTCACAACTTTCTCAAAAACAAATTTAATAATACTGCACTGTTCTGAGGAAGAAACAAGTGCAAATGTGACCATCTTGCCTACTGTCATGAGTTGCTATGACAAGCAAATGCTGTACTGATTGTTCCATAGTACCTGCATTTTACAAATAGCAGGTATGCCATATTAAATAAAAACTCTGTACAGTGTAAGACTTTAAAACAAAGTAAAGACTGTACCATGACTTAGGTTATTTGTCTCCAGCTTCTTACTGCAGAGCCCCAGGTTCGATCCCAGGCCAGTCCATGTGATGTTTCTAATGGACAAAGTACTAATTGGACAGGTTTTCCACCAAGTACCTAGGCTTTCATCTGCCAGTATCATCCCACCAGTCCTCTGTATTCATATTCCATTCATCCACCACTGACAATACATAATCTTAGCATTCAACAGCATCATTAAACAAAACACTTCTCTATCTGTCTTCTTAGGATAAAATAAAATCTAGGTTAAATGTGAATACTCCTCATGCAAACAGTTTAACAGTTCCAAAGTGTCACTAAATTATGGATAATGAACATACACTCCATTTACTTCAATTCAAGTATGTTGCTTGGAGATTTCTTGGAAGCTCCTAGAAAGTGACAGCTGTATTACTGCTGTATATTTCAACAAGATAACTATGAGTGAAATTTTCAAATATACTAACCTGGAGGCGTCAATGAAGTAGATAATGAGCGATGCAATACTGAGAATGAACACCAACACCACCTGCAAGTTCAGAAGCAGACAATTAGAAACAAGTATGTGTACTACATACACACATAAAACTGTCACAATGTTCAACGTACTTCAGCCCGGTTCTAATATTATTGCTAAAGACACAAGACATACTAAAATGACACGAATGCCAGAAATGTCAGAATACATGCTATACTGTTTTATATTGAATAATTTGACACTCAAAACACTGGGGATTTAATTAAAACATAATTTGTTCCAAAAATTCCATAAACTTTTACCGAATGGGTCTTCTGCATAGAATTTTTAATTAGGTAAAACAAGAAAACTACTTCATAACAGTCTATTGGACTGCTATTTCTTTCTTGAAATTCTTAATTACTCTTTACTGACTGCAGAAACTATGCAGTGTTGATTACAAATGTAATGTAAGATCAAAATAAGGACAGCCACCGGTTTTACACTTAAACTTTATCAATTTTTTGCATTGTATATTTTATAATGCTCTATGGGTGGTGATTGTAATGGTGATATTGGGACCCAGATGACTGAAATTGCATGCTGCTAGTGTGTGGACAATACACAATTGTATTTTTTATCCATATGAATTATCTGTTCTGTTGTATTGTGTGGTATGTTTACACTTTGACTATTTCCATATCTGTAACAAGATTTATGGAATGTGAAAAAATATATGGTATGATATGATATGTCTACTTTTCAAACCACTAGTTAATTATTCATTACTGTGTGTGTTTCTGGTGAAGTTAATTTTTTATGATGAGTTTAATATTATTCAGGGCTCAAAAAAAGCAAAATAAATCTACAAGTACTATACAGTAACAACATTCACACAACCACAGCCTCAGAGCACACTGTATACAAATATTATCATGCTTGCCACCCATCACTATTGACTAATCCTTCGCATATATGGCAGCTGATCTGTAGCACTGCTATGATTAGTATGTTACCATACGTGATCATTCTTAGCACACATGGGAGAAACTAGAGGTGCATACATAATTGTGGTTGGTAAACTTCAGAGACCAAGATGTAGGGTGAAAAGTAATACAATGTTTCCTGCACAGTCAAATGAAATTCTTGAAGAATTCTTCTCAGAAGAAAAATATAAAACTTATGATCATTTTTGGAATCAAGTTTTGTATTTTGATCCCAAGAAATTATTTTATAATATTTCAATTATCAAGATCACAAATGTATTCATCAGGGCAACTTGGATATGCAGTTACTTTACTGCTGAAGAACATTTCATGAAACACGAGTCATAAGGAACCACCTAAAAATACAAGACCACAGTCATTTGTTGTTGGCACAGGTGCACTCTCTCCATTTGCCTCACTTGTGTCTGCCACTCAGGCTTCCCGTTCCACAGGTCCTCAGTGCTCATTAAAGGTGGTACTCAAGTAGGCCTATCTGCTTGCAAAAGGACTCAGTGAGTACCGCGCTGTAAACACTCTCCACTTCGGTTATAAAAATCAGTCTCTTAATGTTTTATAAGGCAAAAGTTGCTGTTTGTTCTGAGATCCGTACAAAACACATAAACGCAATGTGGGCACCACGTAGAATTTTTTAATATTAAACCTGGTCGTATGTAAAGTTACCGCTAGGCTTTAAAAGGTTAAAGGTGGTACCCAAGTAGGCCTATCTGCTTGCAAGTGATGAGGACCACAGGGAACGTCAGAATAGCGGTGAATCAACCTGATACAGGACCTGCATACCTCCGGAAACCGTCACATCAGCCTCTGGCTTAATTGTATAAAATTATTGATCTAATTGTAATTAAATATTTTTTAATTGCTGCAATAAACTTCGTTACGTTTGTAGGGCTGATTAGGAGGGCTGTTTTTTTATTGAAATGGGCTTGCTGGTCT
Organism: Coptotermes formosanus; assembly: GCA_013340265.1. Lineage (NCBI taxonomy): Eukaryota > Metazoa > Arthropoda > Insecta > Blattodea > Rhinotermitidae > Coptotermes > Coptotermes formosanus. The sequence continues at coordinate 121,700 of BLKM01000706.1, forward strand.
ATGCTTTGTACTGATCATCCATAATTTACACATGTACGCCACCCAGCACTATGAATTAAGCGGTAACTCTTCTGATTTGTATTCGGGACGTACTCGGTTCGAATCACGAAAGGAATACGAGCTATCTTGAGGAGTTTCGTGGTTTGCCTCAGAAGCTTCACACAAATGCTCAGATAGTACCTCAATATACGTCGTTACTCCATTCTATACTTTTGGAATTCGTTATTTACTATTATCCTAACCAATAGCGCCATATAAAGTGAGCTAATGACAGCATCGTTAAATAAGCAATAAATAAATTAAAAAAGAAATTAGCCCAGTCCTTTTTTTACGCCCGTTTGTTTTACGCATTTTTGCTTTAACGTCCTTTGCCAATTTATACCACTTCTCAAATTTCGCTGTGTCATTTGCGCTTTAACGCCCTTTGGCTGGCTGCGCTCTATTACTCTAACCCCTTATTTCTTATGGGAGTATCATTTTTATTTACGCCTACATTTTAAGGACGCAAGCAGGGCGTAAAACAAGGGCTGGGTATAATATTTATCAGTCGTGGAACTTCACGTAGATTAACCCTTTGAAGAATAATATTAATGATTAATGAGATTCATGTTTAACCCTTCAATAACCCCAGGGTTATTGAAGGGTTAAACATTTAAATTTATAGCACCCTTAAATGCATTCACGTAACTATGGTTCACCGAAGACGGAAGCATGTAAAGAATTAAAAGTAAGTACGGCAAAAATACAAACCTACTGTCTGAACTGTCTAACCTGCTGCCAGAGTTAAGAAAACCGAGAAATTACACAGTGAATTACCTGTTATTTCGACAGGTTGATTAGCAATGTACACGTTCGTTCATTCTTTCGTAGTCCTTCCTGCTGCTACCTACTTGTTCACAGCAGGTGTCGAGGTTGTTTATTTTCGCTTTATCACACTCAGATACACACCACAGTCGGTAGGACTCCTCTGGACGAGGGATCGGCCCGTCGCAGAGACCTCTACCTGACAACACAAACACTGTACAAGACAAACATCCATGCCCCCGGTGGGATTCGAACCCACGATCCCAGCAAGCGCTCGATCGTAGTCCTACGCCTCAGACCGCGCGGCCACTGCGATCGGCCCACGTACGTCGTATTTCAAGGCATGAGAAAGCAAACAGTTTTTAATTTCGAGTCCTCTTTTCCATTGTGTGAATCTTGGTGCAGAACGAAACTTGTGAAGAGCGTGTAAAATAATTCGAACATTACTTCCTTTCAAAGCAGGTGCGTAGAATTACTAGAATGAGGACTGTACACACTAAGTGGACAAATCGTGAAGCAAAGAAAGGCACACGATTCGGTGTTACGTCATACCAACGTTTCCTATCTTGTTTTAAGTGTTTGAAGATGCGATGAGTTTCTGATGTTGTGTAGCCTTGGTTGTACATGAGGGAATGCGTATGAAGCGTTGGTGGAATGATGCTGACAGGGGGGAAAAAAACGAAATACTCGAAGACAAACCTGTCTCATTGCCACTTTTTCTTTCACAAATGCCGCAAACATTGGCCTAGGAATAAACCTGGGTTTCCGCCTTCACCAAGCTTTTTAAATGTAATGTTAGTGACGGTTTACCAAAACTGGGTTCACAAAAATTTTTATCTTCAAAATCTTTAAATATAGACAAAAATACACATATTATATTGAGAGAATTTTAACAAAGGAATTGTTGTTTCCCAACCCCGGCACAAAGCGATTTGTGAATTTCAGTTTTATTTGCATCAAATTCTAAAAATACCCACCGTCAATGAATTGAAATAAAAAATCTGCATGTTTATTTCATCCGTACAAGGAAGGAAATTCCAAATATACAATTCGTTATACTGCCCACCATGCATAACCAAAATACTTTTGTAACACAGGAATATTTTGTACTGTGAACACGTACGAAAATGTCCCCCCCCACACACACACACACAAATTACGTATGCTTTCAGGTAGTACTGCAACGTCACATGTAAATATGTCAAGAATAGCCACTGGTGTGTTCGATGTATAAGGCTGACCTACGACTAATGTAACACAAACCTGAGTGACTCCACGGTTTTAACATCGTCATTACGAACGAGACGACAGAGGTTTGCTGCCTCGTGCCAAAACCCACAGAAAATAAAACCACCATGATCCTGTACGAATTATTTGCAAACTGAACAAGCGATCTTAACAAAATGGGAGGAGGCGTGTTTGTGAACACTTGTCTGAAGATTTCATGAGATTTTATTTGCAGATCTTTCTCAGATAGGCTCTAAACATTAACGTTTATGTTTATGAATAAAAATTAAAAAAAAAAGTGTTATTTCAACTGAAAAGTTGTTGTAAGGCAAATGATCTCTTCTTTTGAGGTTCACAACCACAACCTTAAAGGATTTACTAGTTTCAATTAATTAATTAATTAATTATGGTACGCGTTTATGTACTTCATTTATTGTACGGTTTTTATAAAGATGTCTTCATAAACTTAGATTAAATAGCGTTGAAACAATGACAAGCGATTTGGAAAGGTTATAAATAGAAGTTGTTTTCACTGAACATGAGTGACTACTTTCCGGCGCTTTTGTTCTTTTTCCGTCTCTTTTCACCACCACGTTGATTTAATAACCTTATCACTACCGAATGAAGAAGCAATTATGAAGCTTAGCATCATGTGTAATATTCCCCACTCGACCGTCTTCAGTTTAAGTATTCTGCACGGCACTTTGTTACTCGTCTCTCGGATACAGCATCAAGTCTTGTCTACTTGATGATTCTGGTCGCAATATAATGTTCGGCGAGTTACATCAGCTACTGGGACGCCGAGGGACGTGAAGTTAATTGACGGGCTTACGGCAAGATGCGGGGTGCCGTCTTATGAGGCCTTGAATCCTAGAGATGTCACCTCTGTAATAGCCACAGTGGATTCTGCTTAGATAGAATTCTCTTCGACATTTCATTCGGTGAGGAAGAATGTGATCAAAGTGCCCGAAGCCACGTGCCTGTAGACTTTTGTCCCTTACCAACTTTCGTGTATATATGGTCTTCACTGTAACTTCGCTTTCCGCTACGTCGACTTTGATTGTTGCTCACGAATGACCTACAGTGATTGAGTTTTCTTGCTGATCCCGGAAGCCAAATTGGATTAGCTTTAGGATTCTTGGTATTCATATTTAGGTGTTCTTCACCAAGTAAAAGAAAAGGTCGTTATGTGCAGATAATGTCCGTCCCTCTGTCACCTAGTGCCAATTCCAAGATCTAAACTTTTTGTCGAATTTTCAAGAAGTTCAGTAGTGTCATTCTGTACGAAAAGTTGTCTTACAAACGTTCAGCTTCGTGATAATCAACTTAGTGACAGTTATACTTAATTTAACGGCACAAATTGAATTTCGTCTATATTCTCTACATGCTTCGTCCCATTTGTATACAACTTGGTACTGAGGACGTCCTAACAGTTTACTGAGCGTCTCTTAGTTTCGTCAGACTCGAAGCACTGAAAACCGTACTTTATTTCAGGGCGTATTTTCCACATTTATCGTCCCATATGGGTTAAATTCACGGTATACGATATCTGCACACATTGATGTTGATTATTTATGAGTTTCGTGGAAATGGACGCAGGGGAGGCTTGCTTCTTTATGGGCAGTTTTACCTGTCACTTAAATACACCCATCTAATTACCATTCACGCTCATTTCCCCATCGTATTGCCAACAACGTGGAACGTATAGTTGAAGTATCGTCTTTAAATAACCCACAAATCGACAATACTAAATGTAAAGCAATGGCACTGTAAAAAACACAGTGTATTACTCAACGTGATTATAACATTAATTTCTCAATCACGCAAAAAAATCCATTCCACAGCAAGCACACGATTTCCCAGTTCCATTCCACATCCGTATCACAACACTAAATCGCAGGAAGCAAACTTGCCTCACAACCTACACCGCCTTCCCGGACTATGAACCCCTAAAAACTGATTCGTTAAACATTCCAACTTCTAAGGGTGTTGAGGTTTTGAAGGCTGCATGGTTGAGGACCCCGACCTTCTGCAATAAGCCGCCCCGTCACGGGATAATTAACTCTCGACGTTTCAAAGCATAGGCGTAAATTGGTCGAGGGGGGGGGCGGCAAGGCGGGGCAGATGCCCCCTCCCCATATTTTTTCATCCTAGGAAGAGTTTTTTGGTTACTGAATTGAATAATGGCAAATAAAACATAGACATAAAAAAGAAAACGAAAAATTTGCGTTTTGTGGGACCAATTTTCCCCTCTTTCAATTTTAATTCCTTTGTAAAATAAAGTTCCTAATACCCATGGTCAGTTTTGCACCCCCCCCCCTAAGTGTTATTAGCAAAGTTACGCTTATGTTTCAAAGAACAGAACACCGTCATCTTCAAAGGTCTATATATTTCCTATTCCGGCCGAGCTGCGGCATTCTCTCCGGGTCCCTAGACCCTTGCAGACGAAGGCAGTATATCCCTTTGAAATGCCCAGAACCGATTACCAAATGAAGTAGCGGCATATTCCAGAAGGAAGGAGTCCCCCATAACCGTCTGTATTACACCAGATTTCATGGGTTTTGACTAACGTGATGTTTTACTGCGGTAGATAGGTTTATCTGTAATAATGTGGTTGCAGTTTATCAGTAAGCTACAGGACGCATGTAGCGTCCAGTGTAGGGATACAATCTACCACAACGGGTAAAGTAACATTTTGGTTACAAACAAGGAAATGGTAGGCCTATAGATTAAACGCAAGGCATGGGAAGTTATTCTTTAACATTATGGTAGAAGAACTGGGAGGTTCAGTATGACTAGCACAGGGAGTCGAATTGGGAACCGAAAGCAGAAGCATGGCAAGCTTAACCTTTTAAAGCCTAGCGATAATTTTACGTGCCACCAGGTTTAACATTAAAAAATTCTACGTGGTGCCCACATTGCGTTTATGTGTTTTGTACGGATCTCAGAACAAACAGCAACTTTTGCCTTATAAAACATTAAGAGACTGGTTTTTATAACCGAAGTGGAGAGTGTTTACAGCGCGGTACGCACTAAGTCCTTATATAAAACAGATACGCTTCGTCATTAAAGGGTTAATGGCCATACACTTCCGCATACAATGTGTCATACTAAAACAACGTTCCGTCTAATTTTTTTTTTCACAGCTGCGCGGACTTGCTACTGTTCTGAGCAGAAAATGTTTACACGACCTGACGACTGCGCGGCACTTTAAAAGTTTCTTGTAATATGCATAATAAGAACATTTACACTGAAAATTGCGAAGTTTCAGCTGCGCAGCAACAATTCAGTGTGCCCGGCAGCATTTCAGATACTGCGCGGCCGCGCACCTGCGCAGCTTACAGGCAAGAGTGAACTAAAAGTAAAACGCAAATTTCACCCTACAACATGGCATGAAGGCCCAGAGGGGGAGTACAGGTATAGCTCTACTCTTTCTTTAACCTCGGCGCTAGATGGGGTGGGTAGTTAACGCCACGTCTCAGCTGCTTTACCCCCAGGAAAGAGACCCCGTACCCATTTTACCGCATGTTCGAGTAGGTGTGGGAAATAACCTGCTTGAGTTCGGCGGAAATGAAACATCGCCAGGCGAAACCACTTTCCACATGCCCTACAAATTTTCAAAAGATTTCTTCCTTATGTAGCTCTCCACCACGAAAATTCTCTATGCTAAACTGTACTGCCTCTTCAAGAACAAAATAAATTCACGTTACTCGGTGTTTCACACGTCTAGACTGCGAGACTTGACACGTCAGATGATTCAATGTATCCGTAAAAGCGGCAATACTATACTGGAGGTGTGTGAGTCACGAAGCGGCTTTTTCATCTAGCGCACAGTATCGGCAATTTCTAGAAAATAAATTGAAACACTATTTAATAATTTGTTTATTAGGTATCAAACATGTTCGAGAATTTAAGAGAGTCGTTTCCAGTACTTGCTCTAACATGTGGTATATTTCATTATACACTACATACATTGTATGTGGAAATGTAAGGTGATTGCTTGCCATGCGTCTCGGTTCGGTTTTCAATTGAACTCCGGGCACCGAAGCGGCGAGACACGTCGACATACATAAAGACATATACAGCGTGATGCAAAAGTCGCTTGACACTAGAGGCAACATGTTAAACATCGAGTGTCAAGTGACTTTTGCAGCAAACTTTATAAATACATACACGACAGACACACAGACAGACAGACAGACAAAAACACAGACAAAAACACAGACAGACAGACAGACAGAAACACAGACAGACAAAAACACAGACACACAGACAGACAGACAGACAGACAGACAGATGAACAGACAGCAACGGGTACAGAGATACGTCGGTAATTTATACACTACTAAACTGTTCCCGGAATGGTGATTACGCAAGGTACTAGCGCTGTGTGTACTTTGAACATTGTGCTTATACAGTGCACCAATATTTGCCTGCAAAACCGGGTCTCAATATTTGGATAAAACCAAGAGCATGCTTCTAGTTCCAGCACGCAATACACTGCAAAATTACACTTTTAGGGTAACTGAATGCCATAACAACCAGCATTATAAGAACATTAATCATCCAGAGATCCCGTGTCAGCTACCGACTTACTGATGCCAAGAAATACATCCTTGAATATCAAGCGACTGGCTATGTGAAGGTAGCGAAGAGACTGGAGACAGTAAAGACCCATTTCCGCTTATTTTGAACACATAATCTCAAAGGTTCGTGACGTCACCATGGGGGTGCGCTTCAAAGAATCATCCAACAAACAGAACTTTATAGTGCCAGGTTCAGTGATCCATCATTTACCGTCAATGAACCCTATATATAAAATACATATTTCGCACAGTTGCCAACTTCTTAGTGTAAAATCTGTGCACAAGTTACACAGACAAAATTCATACCTTAGTGATCTCTCACTGCATCCCAATGACATTCTAAAATCTTATTAGGCCGTATACTTAGACATGTAATAGTGCTGCTTCCGCCATCTTAACATAATCGACGGTAGGGGCTTTTTTAGTGGCGAAGGGCCCCGCAGCAGACGCTACGGACGCACTGCAGCCATGAGGCTTATTGTGCGACCCTATGAAGATGAAGATGATGATTATTTTTTCTCCTTTTCATAGTAATGGAGCACCAGTGGAATGAAATTGACAGGGGAAAACCTGTCACAGTGCCACTTTGTCCACCACAAATCCCACATGGATTGACCCGGGATCGAACCCGGGCCTCCGCGGTGGGATGCCGGCGGCTAACCACCTGAGCCATGGCACGGCCACAGTAGGGGCTTAACAGGTAATAAGAGTCAATCTGAAATGACACAGTATTCGTACAAAGTTTTATAAATATCGGGCGGCTTATGATAGACTGGTACCGGCAGACAGACACGTACACACAATGTAATACTAAAACCACAAATTTATTTTTAAACGTCGAAATACAAGATAAAATCCAGAGCTCAACCCAAGAGGTTTGAGATTTGGTAAACATGCGAAATGTCCTCGTGGTAATTAATTCTCTTGTTATTTAACTATGTAATTTAATGAAGATTTAAATAGATGCGGATTTGTAATAGAGCAATTCGTAACCCAATGTCCAATACCCACCTGCAATGAGTGTCAGAACAACCCACAACCAAGCCGATGTACAAATCAAGAACACATCAAGCACAATTCTATAACTTTACAACTACATTAAACTTTTCTACACAACACGTCACAAACCCTGAAGAAAAATCTGATGAAAAACACCAGTTCATAAATTAAGGCGTGCGTGAGGGAAATAGGCCTCCACAGCAGAACCTCGACAGGTCGAAGTCAAGGGGACCGAGGTTACCCCGAATTACCGGAAATGCCGGACTGCACATATTATAATCATTTATAACATGATTACATATACATTCTGATGCAGACATTGTTCCAATACGTACTATACTCGTGTGTATAAAACAGTGTGCAATAGCACAACGGTACTGTAATAACAGAATATATACTGTCCAGTTAGATTGCAGAGAAATCAAAATCTCTCTCTCAGTTAAGACGCAAGAATACGCAAAGAAAACAGAGAAAGGGAAGTACAGTAATGCCTAAAAGACACGTGCGCCCACACACAGATACGCACTTCAGCTGCATTCTGTACCCAGCATAGACACGGCCTTGACTATAGCGCATCGGCTCAGAGGAAAGGGAACCTCGAAAAATCAGGATTCGGAGAATCGAGACTGCGCTCTGTACTGATCTGAAGGAAAATATTGTGAGCAAAGTCAACTGTACTGAAGTGGTTCAGGCGTGAGTGTAATGGCTGAGGTTGTGGTGACAACTATAAGGATTTCATGCACCATAACACATGTAAATACACTCGCGAACACTCACAGAACGCCTTGTGCCACAACAAAGAGATGGCCCTGTTCTCAACTAAGCAGTATGTTAGTAATGCGTATTGGAGAAATGAAGTACCGAATAATACATTCTGAATCTGGTCATTAGATGCTTGTGTGCCCTCAGCTTAAAAGCCCCTGCCATTTTAACACCGGGGGAACAGCCCCCCCGGTAGCAATTTGGTAAGTGGAACGCAGAACCCAACAGCCTATCTGAACGCAGTGACGCAATGGGGAAATCCAAGTTCGTGTTGAAAATCGAACCTTGCGTCTTCCAGCCCTTAGCCTGTCAGTCTGTTACTCTGAGAGGCAGACAGTTGTTCGTTCGCCGTGTGCATGCGGCAACTTCTCCAGCACGTATGTAGTGCAGCAAGTCTACACAATTATCAGGTAACAGTCGTCCAATACAACCCTATTTATTTACGATTACAATGCCCCATAGGATTCCACCTCACTACTGATCCTCAAGGGCTCATTATCTAGTTATGGAACTTACACATACGATGGTACACAATAACTGATATTTAAAATTTATTTTAAACTAATATTTAGTTGCGGTCTTATCACATACGTTAAAATCTGTAAGGTTTGGCACATCGGTGGAATGACAGGGGAAAACCAAATACTCGGAGAGAAATATATCCCACTGCCACGTTGTTCACTACAAAGTCCACAAGAAATAGTCTGGGATTGAACCCGTGCTTCCCTAGTAAGACGCCGGCTTCTAACCGCCCGAGTCACGACAGGGCCCGATGACTAGGTAATAATATAGCCATATAAAATATAACAACATTTATACTAATTCATAAGGCGCTGCTCGAATAGCTACCAGCATCCAGCAGAAATGAGAATATTCAGTCGGCCTGTGTCTGTCCGTCCTTTTATCCACCGGCTGTAAGACCTCTTCTGGCTAAGTATGGCGGCCCACTTTTAATAGACTTCCATTTCTAAAGGCCATAGTGCGTGGGGCTGGTGTGGAAGCGTGGCACAGGCCAGGATACGTATGCGGTAGATATACTGAATTTTAATGCGCATAAGAAGCCCGGGCTGCAAACGAAGAGGAAACAAATTCAATTCTGCTCAATGAATGCTTGCAGCGTCTCTTAAATGAGTTCCTTTGATACCAGGCATCTCCCCAGCTTTCTTCTCCACTTATTGGCCTATTCCCACTCTCCCTTGTATAATCGTACTTTATCTGCAGCCTTTTCATATCTTCGTTCGTAAGCAAAACTCGTTCCTTGCGTAAGCCCACCCACACGACTCTTACTTTGCATTAAAACAGGTTTCAAATATGCGTCAAAAAGCATGTTTCTCTACTGTATAGATTTCTAGTTCGAAAATTAAGTTAACGTTTTTAGTATTTATTTTTGAGAAAAATTTTGTACTTAAGCTTTTTTTATATCCTAAATCTGTCGAAAACAAAGTCAAATTTTCGCATCATCGTTACTATTGTAATTGCAGGCACAAAAACAGCAATTCACATAACACAAACATGCATTTTTATGTTCTGTCTCCACACCATATTCTTCCTGTCTATCTCCAGTGGCCCACTACTTACTGCAATCAGACCGAATCCGAATGCTAAGGGAATTCTTCGCAAAACCGTGACATTTGATTTTAAGCCGTTTTAGTTCATGTTTATAATACGCAGGGAGAAATAATTTTTGTCACATCGAAGCAAATTCCTTCCCTCACCTTTTACTCTGCAATAAAATGGAAACTGAAAAGAGAAAGACGTAGGACGCAGCAACAAGAAAGACGACAAAAGGGATGGCGTGGCGGAGATCAGGGGTGTGGAAACAGGAGGGTTGTTGTACAACAGCAGCCAGGAAGAGGAAATGCGTATTATTTTGAGATGTGCCGAAACCTCAAACTGTGGACTGGATGCTATTTATGAGAACTAGGAAATTTTGCGAGGAAACAATTTTGAAAAAATTCATAACTCGGTACAAAATACTGTCCTAAAAGGCTGCTCGTTGTTAGAGATAGGTGCGTAACGTGTGTTAAGAGAACATTACATACATACATACATACATACATACATACATACATACATACATACACACATACATACATACATACATACATACATACATACACACACACACACACACACACACACACACACACACACACACACACACACACACACACACAATTGTGCATCTATATATATGGCTAAGGCCTGCTAGTCCGTAGCAATGCCGTCACTCCCTACTAATCATTTTAGGCCAGCGGAGGGCGCCTATTACCTCCGTCACTTGTGCGCGCCCGCCCGCCCGCTCGTCCGTCCGTCCGTCCGTCCGCCAGCATGTATCGGCGCGGCTCCCACTAAAGGGATTTTCGCGAAATTTGATATTGGATACTTTTACAAAAATCTGTTGAGAAACTAAAAATTTGGTCCAAGTCGGACAGCTATATCGGGCACTTTACACGTGCAGCTAAGTAGACCCACGTTCTTATTGTTGCCAGCGGTGCCAAACGTCCCCAGCTCTACAGTAGCGCAAAACGAACCAAGTGCTGCATTTCCATGGCAACACTCAACGACTTTATATTGTTGGCAGCTACATGTAGTTCAACAATATAAAGGGAACGCATTGTTGCTTCTCCATGATAAGGATGGTTACGCGAACGCACCATTATGTTACATTATACTACAATCTCTATCTTCTTCTTAGTAGCCACAATCATATTAAAACATAACGCCATAAAAGGCAGTAAGACCTACTTACGCATCACTCAAAAATGCAGTTTCGACCTTTTCCCCAAAAAAGTTATCAGAACCTACCATCATCGCCTATTTCAGAAAACTGTCTTTCCATGGAGCACGTATGGTCAAACAGCGACCTCACAGCGCTCCAAAACTCTACAATGAATGAGTACGGAGCAGTGGGAGGGTTATCTGTGAAAACGGTAGCTAGAAGTATGAACTGTCAAATATTTCCGTTGAAAGCTCAACACGTTCTGTACAAATAGACACTAATTACGAAGGAATTACATTCAATTATTACCTCTACACCGCAAGGTACAAGAAGATCGGACTAAGTGAAGTGGAAATATTAAGTTACATTTGTAAGGTGCTGTGCCTTTTATAAGGGCCCATCAGATGGCACGTAGTAGTTCATGTTTAAAACATCACGACACGATAAAAGATGTCATATATAAATCATAACACATAAACCTGTCACAACACAATTCAAGCACAAAATAACGATCGATGCCCCAGCATCGAAGCAACTACTGTACACTCAATATGGCACGCCTCAGGTCGGATTTCTACTCGCACCGTCTACACATACATTCCTCTCCACATCTCCAGCATTCCAGCCGCGCTTTGTGTGTGGCTGCCTACCATTTCGTAAATGTACAGTATGCAAGGGTTTAAAATGTGACTACTGACACAATTACACAAAAAATCTTATTAAGACAATTTTGTTAGAGACTGCGAGTACTTCTGTACGCGTCGTTCACAAACAGTGCGCGTCATGCGAGTCCAACTTCATTAATCAGACGCGGCACAACTGCTTTTAATAAATGAGCTTCAATATCGGAACCATAGGTTATACAGGTTTTGAAGAAACCGAAATCCGGCTGGCAGGCGGAAGCTCCGTCCGTCATATCTGGCCTACCAACATGCTATTTGCCCTGAATGACTACACTATCTAGGACGCGCCGTGATGTTCACGAGGAATACCCGGAGCCCTCGCGGACTGAATTTTCAGTACGGAAGTGAATATGAGTTTGTAACAACATACAGTACATTAACAAGTAGGTTAAAGACGAATTTACGTTTACTAGAGTTTCTGCCATCACAGCAGAGCTGGCTATTGCAGGAGAGATAGTGTATGTTAAAAGATGAGTTGATGTTTAGCAGAGGTTCTGCCACCACACCGAAGCTAGCTATAGTACCAGAGATACATGTGTTGTACGTCAAATACAAATACCCTTTTAATAGAGGTTCTGCCACCACACCGAAGCTAGCTATAGTACCAGAGATACACGTGTTGTACGTCAAATACAAATACCCTTTTAATAGAGGTTCTGCCACCACACCGAAACTAGCTATAGTACCAGAGATACACGTGTTGTACGTCAAATACAAATACTCTTTTAATAGAGGTTCTGCCACCACACCAGGCCCAGCCATGGGACGCGCCAGTATGTAATGTGGACCCTTTGCCCAGTGTTAAGGATACCGGAGCGCGAAGCTGTCACATCTATATACGCGGAGATACAAGTCCATTTCCGCACGCGCCCTCAAGGCGTAAAGTTTAACCACGAACAACTGCAACCTTTTAATTTGTCCGTTTAATGCTGTTTATGATGTACGGTTTAGGAACCCTGTTCTTGTTTGGAGGGGCCTCATTTCGAATAACGACAGCTAAAACCGTCCTTGTGATAGAGTTTTGATGTCTCCAGACAAAACCTAGGATGGCGTTTTCGAAACTGCCTAGACCGCTATCTGCCACAGCCCATGCTATTATTCGCAACAACACAATTTTATACGCTTTTGAAAGTCAGAAAAGCGTTAAAGATCCAAGCCTTCTTGGATGTTACGTTGTGTGTTTGGTAAGCAATTACGGATGTTTCGAAGAATTGTAGCGCCTTCATCCTAGAAAATCTAAACCTTCAGCAACACCGCTGCGAGAATTTCAAATTTTCGCTCAACACAACATTGCTACTTAAATAATAGGATAATGCAAGAAAAGCTTTGTGGTTCCAGTGGAGGTAAGGATGGCGAACACTGTCTTCTGCAATGTTATGCTGTGCACGCTAGCAGAAATTTATCAACGCCTCGTAAAAACCAGCTGCATTCTGCCCTGGAGATGGAAGCAGAAAATTCCTCCGAAGCATTGGTAGATTTATACAAGACTGCACGGCATCAAACCACAGATGACAGTGTACTCCAATAATATAATTTTTATAAGAACTTCCAATGCGATTAGACATCTACCAATAAACATTCAACGAACTAAAACCGCAAACTGATTTACAAGAAAGTATTGTGTACTTGATAGGCCATTCCTTTGTTTGACAGCCTCATTTTACAAAGCACCCTTCCGTAATGTACCCTTCCTGCATAGTTCTGATACGAACCTATTAAGTTGTGTTTGCAGGAAGAAAAGAAACACGTTCCTGGCTGTATGAAGATCCGCAATTTGTGAACACAAAGCACTCGGTTAGCGCCCATTCATAGGAGCTGCTGTCTCCATGGTAACGCTCCAAGAGGAACCGAACATGAACTGGGACAAGCCAGGCTCCAGGCACGCACACGTGGACCAATGACCCAGTAGCGCCCATCGGTGAAATCGATTCAACAGCAAAAGACGACGCGATGAGAGTCACAAACAACAGTCTGCACCTGTAGACGCATATTATCGGCTGGGAGAGTGAAGAACAGGGCAGAAAACCTTTTGCGATACTGAGACAAAACCACCAGATATTATGGAGGTTTTTGTTATACAGGTTATGGATGAAAATGGCCTCTGTATAGGCGCAAGCACGCGCAGGTGAAATGATGTTAAGGAACAATTCATAGCGCAGTGTAAAAAGACAAGTTCGTTTGACAAAAACAAATTGGAAATGTGTAGCTACTATTGAAATAAATATCAGTAGACCCCTACTAATAAATAGTCTAAGCAGTGTTAGTCGGTCTGTCGTTATGTCTTTGCAGTAGGAAACAAATGAAAAACTAATTATACTTACAAATAGAACCAGAAGATGGCAACAATAAACGGCAGGCTTTCAGTTCTGTCAGAGGCTATTACAGTACCAAACTTAAGCCCAAGAAGGTAACTCTAGACTATGATTATACTGTTGTAGTGCAGCATCACATTTCGTGTATTTTTTACTTATTCGTACAACTAAAGAACAGTTTTCTTCCAAATTATTTTTTGATATTAACATACATATTAACAATTTAATTCACGTGATATTTACTATTGTCAACAGGTCCAATGTTGGAATTTTGTACTTTAGAGGATAAATCTAGACTAAAATTAAATGCTTTGTCATCATTTTATATATACATATACGTACACATAAATTTAAAAGAAGGACAAAACAGCGTTCTACCAGTAAGGGCAACATGGCAATGATCAAGAACATTCACTATATCTTATTGAAAATACGTGAACTGGTGCAAGTAATTACTTTTGAACATTAAACTTTCTATAAAATTCAAGTTCCATTCTCCAATTTAAAACTTGAATTGTATACCACTTTGTCATACTTCGGGCCGGGATAGCGTAGGCGGTATAGCGACTCACTACGGGCTGGACGGTCCGGGGATCGAATCCCCGTGGGGGGCGAGATTTTCCGCAGCCGTCCAGACCGGCCCTGGGGCCCACCCAGCCGCCTGTACAATGGGTACCGGGTCTCTTTCCCAGGGGTAAAGCGGCCGGGGCTTGGGACTAGCCACCCCATCCCCTTCTCGTACCGAGGCCCACGAACGGGTAGAGCTATACCTCTACTCCCCCTCTTGGGTCCCCAGGGCCTTTTATAGGGTAAAACTTTACCTTTACCTTTAACTTGTCATATTTCACACTGCAATCGAGTGATTTTGTTATCGCATACAACGTTGCATTTCACATTGTATTTTTGTGACTCCTTGTTGATGGCTCAGTTGCGCCGAAACATACTCGAGTGTTATTACAGATGGTAGGATGTCTGCCAACAGTGTGTGTATTGTACTTGGTTTTAATATAAAATTTAAAGCTTTCGCCACCAGCTGTGAGCCAAGTGTTTGGGCAGGTATATCACGACGCAGACGGATATATGAGATAGTTCCCTGGCGTCGAGGACACAGACAGTTCTCGAAACGTCTTTTTACTCGTCATTTAACAACCTGACGCGGCTGATAGTCCGAGAATGTTTTATTGAGTTGGTTCTTATTTGCATGAGCATTGTTGCACTCATTCTCTTACACAGTCTTTCCAAAACTTTTCCAAGTTCACAGCTTGCATATTCAACGTCGTCATGACGTAACAGTAATCCTCAAGGGCTGTAATGTGTAACCGTGGATCAATAGAAGTGTTATGTGTGGAAACCATAGCTAGAGGTGGGAAAAGTAAAACCTCTCAGTTTACTTTTCAACAGACATTTCCCTTGCAACTTCCCAATATAAGTTTATATACCTCATTTTTTTCCGCAGCCAACAAACACTGTTGTAAACAAAAACGGGTTGCAAAGCTAACTACACTACATATAGCTTCGTATACAAACCCCTTTTTTCTCGCATCTCTTTAAATATTGGATATTAAGAGAAAATCGTCTCACGTGAAAGTTGTGGGTATTAACTAGTTTTATAATTTAATCTGTTTTCTTATGTTTCGTATGATAGATCGGTTTTTAGGTGCGTTTGCAAAATTACGTAAAGCAACTGTTAGCTTCGTCACGTTTGTCCATCTGTCCGCATGGAACAACTCGACTCTCACTAGAAAGGTTTTCATAAAATTTGATATTTGAGGATTTTTCGACAATCAGTCAAGGAAATTCAAGTTTAAAATCTGACAAGAATATCAGTGCTTTACATGAACACCTATGTACACTTATGATAACATATCGCTGAATTCTTCAGAGAATGAGAAATGTTTCGGACAAAAATTGCAGAGAAATTCAAAACACATTTTATGCTCCATAACTTTTCTCCGAAAATCGTGGCGTTTATGAGGAAATGCGAGTGGGGAGCTAAATAATTGCGCGTCCTTGAAATTACTATAAAGTTGCCAAATTTATTCATGCCAGCCAACAGACAGATATTACGTTCATTTGTAAAGCAAGGAAACTTCACAACTGAAATGAGGGATGTCACAGATATATGAAACATCGTGTAACACGTAGGTACGTAGTATTTGTATGTAACCAATCCCAGTATAATAAGAAAAATGAAGAAAATAAACTACGTAAGAACTAAGAAGCTGGCTAACTTGTAGCTTCCAGCTGCGTGCATGAACATAATCACGAGGCAGTTTGTTCGTCTTCATTTCAATTGCGTGGGACGTAAAGCAATTATGGCCGTTAGCTTCCAACGACTAGAATGGTCATGAGTCAGACATAGTATGCTCTCCATTTCGATGCAAATGTTATTGCCAGAACCTAAAATAACACCATGCCATCATACACTAGAGCTGAGCAATGCTTTTAAATTAGTAATAATGCCTTCTATTTATTTTCTCTCTTTTTCCCCCCTAATTTAACTTCAGCTACGAGCAGCACTCACCCTTCATTAGTGGCATCCCTCCAGAATTGCTCCCTTCAATGAGGCACATAATTAACTGACACAACGAAGTTTCTTCCTAGCAGCAACATACTAGCAACACACATTGCTTCACATTTGCTGCTTCATTGTGTACACACATTATCAGAGGACTTAACACGATCCATCAGTGGGACTGGACAAAACGCTTTATTCCATTAAACCTCCTTTAGCTAAAGCACAGTATCTTACCACAATACAAGAATCTTAGATTAATTAGATGCGTTTTAAAGTCATCAACAAAATGTACGTTTCTCTCTCTTGTATTTATGCTTACTGCAAGGCCAATCAGTCTAATGAACAACATAATAAGCGTAACTTGACTAATAGCATTGGGCGGGCGGCGGGGGGGGGGGGGGACAAACCTGACTATGGGTATTAAAAACTTTATTTTACAAAGGAGTAAAATTTAAAAGAAGAGAAAACTGGTCCCACAAAACGCAAGTTTTGCATTCTCTTTTTTCTGTTTATTTTTTTATTTGCCATTATTCAATTCAGTAACCAAATAAATTATTCCAAGGTTGAAAAAACATTGGGGGGAGGATTTGCCCCTTTTTATCTTCCCCCAAGTTGCGCCTATGGACAACACCTCAAAACACCATTACTGCACGCATTTCTGTCTTAAAATCTGAATATTAAAACACCCAATTTGAAAGAGACTTACAAAATTTCACTCAGATGTGGTTATGAGCCCACCTATGTTACAAAAACACGATGAAATTTTGTGTGTGCGTGCTCTTAATTTATTGTTAGATATATTTGGTGTTACATTTTGAACAAATCGGTACATTAATCGATTTTCTCCCCAGTTAAATCGAATACAAATAATACAACTTACAGTGTAAGGACTAGTTTATACACAACATCGCGGTAAAATGGTTACCATTTATATCTCGTCTCCAGAGGCCTTGGGATCGACTTCTCTCCTATATGTGTGATCCCGATCCGAGTTATTTTTAGTACTCCGCGTTCCTTCAGTGAAAATGCAGGAATATAACGTTCTAATACGACATCGGAGGTTCCTTCACATTCCTTCAAATTCACGTTTAATAATGGTCCTCCCACTCAACGCTTGCAGTCTCTTAGTTAGTCATGGAATTCCTCGACAAAATACTTTATTTAAGCCTTCAACACGACTGTTGTATTGCATTGTGTCGATGGCCTAAATAAAGTGTTTTGTAATTTGTGGAACACAACAGGATAAGATACAAATAAATCCTTAACTTTTACAGTACTCAACGTTTTATCATCGCGTTCACAACGGTCCCCTCCTCAGTCAGATGGATCCAGTCAGCACACTAATTTATTATCGCTTTGTGGTCTAATCAGCGATGTTGTCAGGATCCAACCTGTACACCTGTAAGATCCATTTTAATATTATTCTCACATCTACATCCACATTTATCCGACTTACACAATGAGACTGGCGTACTTCTTGCCGGTGAACTGTGCACTATACACCTTACCTATCGCACCCCCTAGAATTCGCCCCCTGATAACATAAAGCAAAAGCACACGCTGTGACGCTCCTTATCCCTTACGCAGTTGCCTCCAGGTTTATATCGCTTTCTTCTTCGTTAAGTCCAAATATTCAAGTTATGTCCACAATACAGTATTATGTATTGTAAAGTACATGTTATTGTTACAAAGCTTACGAAATTAAACCCGTCTTTAGTCTATTCGTTCCACATAAGCTAGTAGAACATGGCGTACGCAGGATATTAGCATCTTCTCCAAGTGATTTAACCCTTACCACAGATACACAAATCATCAGCAGCAGCAGCATCATTATCATCATCAGCAGCAGCATCATCATCATCAGCAGCAGCAGCAGCAACAGCAGCAGCAGCAGCAGCAGCAGCAGTATCAGCAGCAGCAGCATCATCATCATCAGCAGCAGCAGCAGCATCATCATCATCATCAGCAGCAGCGGCGGCGGCGGCGGCGGCGGCGGCGGCGGCAGCAGCAGCAGCAGCACTACAGCCCTTGGTGGGTTTTGGCTTCCTTCACAACCCTCCGCCAGCCAACTCTGCCCTCCACCCTTCCTCTCCAGCCTCTAACCCCATAACCACAAGGTCCGTCACCACATTGTCCAACCATCTTGCACGTGGTCGTCCCTTACTTCTTCTGGAGAATAATCTCCCTTTCAACATTCTTTTAGGCATCCGTTCCTCCAACATTCTCTCCACATGCCCTAGCCATCCTATCCTCTGTGTTTTCACGAACCGTACAGTGTCATGTGCTTTGCTCAGTTCACCTAATTCTGCATTACAGCGTATTCTCCATTCACCTCTGTCCCATGCAGGTCCGAAAAATCTTCTTAGTGATCCTATTCTTCTTTCAAAGGACCTAACACTTACATTTAAATTGTCCACTCCGTGTAGTACAATCACGACAACGTGTATTTTCACCAAGTCGTACACAAAATTAAAATAAAATGTATAAGAAACTTTACACGAGTCCCGATAAGTTTCGACGTGCTAAACACACTATCTTCAGGGTAGCACGCTGAACACTTAAAAGTAAATTACTTTGAAGTGTTCAGTGCTGAGTTTGTTGCTCTGAATATGGTGTGTTTAGCATATCGAAACACGTCGGGACTCTTGTAAAGTATTCTATATATTTTATTTTAATTTTGTATATGACTTGATGAAAATACACGTTTTTGAAACCGTTACTTGTTGAACCACGTGTCTGCTGAAGTATTAACCCTTCAAAGACGAAGCGTATGTTTCATATAAGGACTAAGTGCGTACCGCGCTGTAAACGGTCTCCACTTCGGTTATAAAAACCAATCTCTCAGTGTTTTATAAGGCAAATGTCGCTGTTTGTTCTGAGATCCGTACAAAACACATAAACGCAATGTGGGCACCATGTAGAATTTTTGCATATTAAACCTGGTGGTACGTAAAGTTACCGCTAGGCTTTAAAAGGTTAATAAGGCTGTATGAAACCGCTATATTTCTGTTAATTGCTCCATGTAACTAGAAGCAACGCAGTTACGAGAGTACGGACGTTTCTTTCCTGCGGTATGAAGCTTCCACTGTCAAGCAGGTGACACCACGAACTGTGCTGGCAGCATTTGGTGTCCAGTGCCCAAGACGTTCCGTCCATTAGTACAGACATTCAGTAATTTACAACTGTTCCATCCATCATCATGTCTAAAATGAAACAAGAAGTTTTGACGCCTACGCACCTTCGTATACTATAATCCATCAGGCTACGTTAGCAACAACTGCAAGTGGATGTAACTAAAAAATTTCTTAATATAGATTTTGACTAATATTGGTTTGTCCCATTTGGGCTACAGGCGGATAAAGATGCACCGTTCAGCGGTACGAAAACATGAAATCTGGATGGTAATAAAACAAGTACAAACTGAGAACAGGGTTCAAACCAATAATAATTTGGGACCGCGAAATTAACAGGAACTTGGCATTGCATGTAAAGTATCTTTGATATATATTATGGATTGCCTGAAGATGGTTAGCTTCGAGTCAAAAGCTGTAACAATGTAGCAATAATAAATCGTGTATGTAGTTAGGACTCTGCTTTGCGACCGTAAAACCAGAGCAAATGAATGAGAAAAAGAACAGCAGATTTCAGTCCCCAACTGCAATTGTGCCATCTGTGTTAAGCACTCGAGCCATTTATATATCTATATAAGAAGCACGATGGAATACCCCAATTACAGATCAAAAAGAGTTCGGCTTAAATTTCCCACACATAACCAAAAAGATTTAGAAGGGAGTACGGTACGTATTTGTTAATGCACAAACATTTTTTTATGCTCAATCTATTGTAGCTATATAGCGTAACAAGTAGGAAGAAAGTAAAGTCTGGTGAGACTCGCTTTGAAGGTCGTTAGACAAAACAACTGGGACTTTATGGAAGTAATCCACCTATACATATCCAAACACACTTCTTGACCGAAACAAAATGCTTTGTCCGTTTAAAGAACAAATTTTTCGTGCAATAAACATTTAAAAATTAAGTTCCTACCTCACAGTAAACACCCAAGCAAACATTTACTGTTGTATAAGAAAATAGTCACTTGCTATTTGTTATGAAAAACATACATAGCACATAAAGGCGTTATGTGCCAAAAACGCAGAGTTTTTAATTATAAAACAGGCAGCACATAAAGCAAACACTAGACTTTAATAAATCAGTCACGAAATGGTAACGGTTCCAGCCATTCCAGCCGCAGGTTCATATGGCCCACACTACTCTGTAACCGCAATACAGTCACATGCAAATCCACTACACCCCACACAAAAAACAACTACCCTTCCTTCAGTCTATAATCAATGTACGGCCAACGTACTGGACAAAAATATAACGATTCATGACATAATCATCGTTGCGAAAGCGCTTATAACAGAGATGCCTGGTGCTTTTTCACTTCAGACACGACATTATCATCTGCTTACGGAGAGAATTCATTATGAGGACGACACAAATTGAGTTACCTCAATTTCACAGTAATAAGAGGGGGGGTGGGATTCCAATGAAGTTCATTCAACAACGAATACGATGGCCACCGTCAAAGCATGCCAGCGCCACAAAGCCAAGTGCTCGCGTGAGCTATAAATTTCATTCTATTAATCCAGGACTGGCACAGTTGGGTTGTGTAATAGGCAGATCAGATACCAGTGTTAACAGCCTTTTGATATGCTTGCAACAGTGTGTTTGCATTACAGTGTAACCATTTTAACAAATATAGGGGCTAAGGAAACTGTCATCATACTGAAAGCTGATAAAATAAAAACTAATTCCATTATCTTGTAAATATATCCATATTTTAAAGCACAATATTATGTAAGATAAAGCAATCCCATTACAGGCCTGGACATGCCGTTAAGCTTCCAGGGGATTGAGGCTCCCAGATTTCTAGATAATCGGCACATGAAGGTGGTAAGGTTGTCAGCCCTACGAGGAAATATTCCTGGTACTCATTTCTGTTAGAGGCTGAGTCGACCCCAGGGCCATAGTGCGACCGAAAGGATTATGTCTATGAAAAATTCCAATGGCACCATCGGAAATCGAACCCGCGACCTTCCGGTTTGTAGCACAGTGCCCCAACCAACTGCGCCACCGCGTGCCCCACAATATTATGTACAACATTCATATATTTCAGTAAACTCACATAACGATATCCAAACACCGTGTTCTGGTGCGAAACAGAGTACTTAATACTTTTGTATCGCCATAGCTGTCCCTGGCCTTAAAAGATTCGATCAGAAGAAAAGTAGCAAACATCAACTATCAAAGAGACATACGAAATCAGATTTGACCGAAATTGGACAGAGAATATTTGCGCTTTGAAACTATCGACATATTATCGTCGACAAAACAAAAACACACTACGGCACGCGCCCGCACACCTAATACTTACATTAAAATTTCCATCGATACGGTCCCACTCATTAGTGGTTTATTATTTACCTCCATTGCGCTGCACAGTATCTGTTACATGCATTACAATAGTTTGTCACGCAACGAATCGGCAGTGGACAGGCATTAAAACTACTATGAATGCCTATAATGAGGCCACGGAAAGGAGCCCTACAGATCGACCCCCTCCACATCACCATCCAGCTGTTACACTCCCCCTCCAGCGCATTTCCCCATTTATTCCCCTTCAGTCCGCTTTCTCGCAAAGTTTAATGGTGATAAGAGCGTGATAAGCCCCTCTAGTGACATACGTTTTGGGCTGGTTGATGTGCGCCAGAGGAGGCTGGAGGGGAATATAGCAGTAAAGCGTGGGAAGCCTCGACTGATGTTCCACACTATCAATGGGAATTCTTCCCGTGGTCTTGATATATCAAGAACCAAGAACAGAGAGAAGATAAACTGCGGGAAATACGGATGAAGAATCGCCACTAATTTGAAGGTCTGTGTCTACATTTGGTCTAAATAAGCGATGTGACTGGAAGCTATTAGATCGCATTCGAATTCCAGCCGCAGCAGAAGAACACGTGGTCAAAGAACAGCATGAAAAAGCTTACTGTGATTGAGTGAATGAGTGACTAAGTCAACCCGAATTGCCATCGTTACTGGTTTCCAGGTTTATAACAAAGTTTAAATTATATGTGATGTCGTAACAGGGGGTTTCATAGTGTCTACGGTTACCAGACTGCTTAGTTGATAACTCAGTTCATATAATAACTAGGGTCCGGGCTGTAGAAACCGCAAATCGATTTCCAGCAGAAGCACAGATTTTTCTGTTCTCCAAGAAGTCGAATGGGTAAGAACTAGGGATCTTCCTGCGTGTAAAGCGGCCGTGGGGTGAAGTTGACAGCCACATCCACCCACAGAAGAGGTTAACAGTGAGTGCAGCTATAACTTTACTCCCCCATGTGCCTTCACAGCATGGACAGGGACAAATTTACCTTTACCTTTACCAGATTTAAAAGGTCATGATAGCGCTTTGTTTGTAAGTGACGTCACAAGCCCAGGTTCCAATGGTTACGATAAAGGTTAATAGAAGACGAAGTGGATTAGCGAGTAAATATTGCGTTCACTTCGTCAGGAGACGGGGCCGCGGCTAGTGATAACCCTACAGTCCATACTTGTGACTGCCGAACGAGACTAAGAAGCATCGGAGAGTACAAACACTGACAAAATTTTTATCTTTGCTGGAGAGAGCGAATACGAAGCAGTCCGCGAGCCAGCTCTTATCTAAACCATGAGCTGACAGTAAAGCGACCTTACGGTAAATCGGTAGGATACTCTGAAAGTGAGGTAACAGGTTAATAAAAACATAGCATTGCTACCGAAGGGAGGTTATCATGTTTCAGTAACAATTTCTGGGAATATTCACCCATGAACAAGCAAGTAAATGTGATCGAATTATGACCTAGGGCGAAATTCCGTATCATGTACAATTCACGGTGCAAATTGCTGCATGAATTTGTCATTAGAAACATAAAGTGTAGGTAAAAGTTTGTATTGGTGCGGGGATATACAGTGATGAAAACATCGGACGTTCATTTACTAAGCCTGGGAGAGCAAACAGCAGGCATTTTCGTGCAGTGACGGTCAGTGCCTCGAAACGATACGTGATGTTCATAAACTGTATGAAATATGGAAGTATCAAACTTACTAATTATACCAACTTTCACCTATATCTAAAGAAAATAAAGGTTACAGTTGTCGTTGCAATTTATGGGACTCCAACTTATGAAGGCGTATGGTTGATCAGATGCCGAACCCAGTGGCCGCGCGGTCTAAGGCGTGAGCCTTCAGTCGAGCGCTTGCTGGGAACGTGGGTTCGAATCCCACCGGGGGGCATGGGTGTCTGTCTCTTGTGTGTTGTGTGTTGTCAGGTAGAGGTCTCTGCGACGGGCCGATCCCTCGTCCAGAGGAGTCCTACCGACTGTGGTGTGTCTGAGTGTGATCATGAAGCCTTGATAACGAGGAGGCCCTGACCCACTAGGGTTGTCGCGCCATTTGAAAAAAAAATGGTTGATCAGGTGTATAGCTCGAAACATTATTATTAACTTAGGCAGCAGAGGTTAAAGGCCACCTTCACGCTCTGGTCGCCTTAACCTTTTAAAGCCTAGCGGTAACTTTACGTACCACCAGGTTCAACATTAAAAAATTCTACGTGGTGCCCACATTGCGTTTATGTGTTTTGTACGGATCTCAGAACAAACAGCAACTTTTGCCTTATAAAACATTAAGAGACTGGTTTTTATAACCGAAGTGGAGAGTGTCTACAGCGCGGTACGCACTGTGTCCTTCTATGAAACAGATACGTTCCGTCTTTAAAGGGTTAATCCTGCGGAAAGTGTGACCGGTACCCATTTGGTACGACGTTGTTGGGGTCCCAGAGCCGGCCTGGACACTGTGAAGAGAAGAAGAATATGTGTTCGTACTCAAGACAGCGTCCAGTTCGTAAGCCAATAGCCCAGTTATTAAGCTGACAAAGCACAATAAATATCATTTTGATGTTGAGCATCCCAGTTGGCGTGTGTAGGCAAGATATATATTTCAATTCCTCAGAGAAGAAATCAGTCACGACCAACGCTTTTCTTTGCTTTATTAAAAATTATTGAGCGACCAGGTTTCGGCTTATACAGCCACCACCAGGCTCCATACAAAGGTTTTTATAGAGCCTGATGATAGGTACACAAGCCGAAACCTGGTCGCGCAATAGTTTTTAATAAAGCCAAGAAAAGCGTTGGTCGTGACTGATTTCCTTTCTGAGGAACTGAAATATATACCTCGACAAATATATATATATATATATATATATATATATGCTGCCATAATAAGGTGCTTCAGTAGCTGCAATATTCAGCAGGTACTTGTAAAGAAATGACATCAAGAAGGCTATTATGGGCAGGATATGTGACACACATGGCGATGAAACAAAAATTTATACAAGAAATTTTCACGGAAAAAGAACATTTGACAGACAAGGGCATAGATGACATATGATGGTGCGAGATGTACTGAACTCGCTTCCCTGTGTGATAATGGTGGACTTCCATGATTACGATTAAGAATTATAGGGACCCACCTATTCAAGGAACACCCTGTATCGTGGTGTTAGTTGCAGTTCCAGAGTTATTAAGTTAAAAAAACTGATGTCTTCTAGGTTGTGACATCAACCTTTGGTAATAA
Organism: Coptotermes formosanus; assembly: GCA_013340265.1. Taxonomy (NCBI): domain Eukaryota; kingdom Metazoa; phylum Arthropoda; class Insecta; order Blattodea; family Rhinotermitidae; genus Coptotermes; species Coptotermes formosanus. The sequence goes on from BLKM01000706.1 coordinate 146,989, forward strand.
GTTGTCTAGGTTTCCGAGAAACCGGGTGCCTCGATCTTCAGAGTAGCAGCTGTTTCGTCCCTTCTAAAGAGACAAATATCTACAGTAACCGCCGTGATGGCCTAAAATCTCACACATTCTTCTTGAACAGCGCCAATTGCGTACGTAACCAATGGCTAAAGTAAAAATATGATCATTTTTTTTCCATGGCGTGACAGACCCTAGTGGGTTACGCCTCCTCATTGTCCAGGCTTCACGATCTCACGCAGACACACCACACTCGGTAGGCCTCCTTTGGATGGGTGATCAGCCCGTCGCAGAGACCACTACCTGACAACATACAACACTCACAAGAGACAAACATCCATGCCCCCGGTGGGATGCGAACCCTCAATCCCAGCAAGCGAACGGCCGCAGACCCATGCCTTATACCGCCTGGCCACTAGAATCGGCAAAAACCTAACCACACGAAACCGAAACTTTGCAACGTTTTGCTAAAAGTTTTTGATAAGGAACACGCAGTTGAAAATTTCCAGAACCAAGTCCAGGCAAAGTGTACAGTGTCGAATAGTAGGACGACTGTGAATAGTAAATGGGGAACGATTTGGAATGAAACTGCCGTAGCATCACCGTGGTGACACCCTGATATTTTCCTGGAGGAGCTTAGTAAAACCACGATAAAAACAGTCAGGAGAGCAGGCGTTTCTACTGTGCTTCAAATGAGGCGGCTCACAAATACAGGTCTTCAAGAGTGTTACTGGTAAGCTAGCCTGCTTGTTGACAAACATAATGAATGTAATACATGCTTATCATGCATTTTAACAAATGTGCAAAATTAAACCGGACTGTTAAATCTAACCAAACGCCCGAAATCCAAACTTTATTACAACTTCTTGTTAAGTTTATCCAAATTTAAAAATAGCATAAACAAACTTTTTTTTTTCGATTGGTACCATGATAAAGCTTTATTAGACAAGCAAAAGAACGACGATATAAAAAGTAGTGAGCTATAACCACAAAAAACAAGCAATCGTTTAAACAAAGTACATGGTAGACGCCCACTTCGACGTAATTACAGCTGACCGCCAGGCTTTCGCAACAAACAGGGTTTCTGCAACATAAACGTTCCATCTCGCGTGCTAACTTTCCCTGCTACGATGCCTATCTCGTACAGATGGCATGTTATTTCAATTGAAATTCATCACGCGTTTTGGCACTTTGTGACATAAATTTTAAAGCTCAGCATGTTGAAATTTTTAAGTGGCTGCAACATTTTAACCAATATTACTTTGACAATAATTGTACAATTTACCTTCGTGTTTCGACCAAATTTAACCTTAACGAGCTGTGGTGATAACAGCAACTTGTTCCTATGCACGTGCAATAACCATTCAGGCTGCAGACTGAATAGGAACTGAAAGCTAGCCTACACAGAGTTAATTATTGCACCAACTCAATTCCACACAAGAATTAATCTCGTCATGCATATTGACGTTTAATACAGCACACTGTAATGGAGATGTTTCAAGCAAGCAGATCAAAAGCCATGTGCAAGTAAAATTTAATTACAAACTTATTCACACTATATTAGAAGCCGGGATAGCATACCCGATATAATGAACAGGGTACAGGCTGGACAACTGAGGAAACTTCGATCCAGAGTAAGATGTCTGTCCCTATTCCAATGGGTCCAAGCGCGCTTTGGGGCCCATCCAGCCCCCAGCCTCCAGCTTAATGGGTACAAGCGGCGCTTTTCACGAGGTAAAGCGGCGAGGGCGTGAAGCTCATCACTGACCTCCACCTAGTGCCGAAGTTAAGAATGAGTGCTGCCGTTGCCCCACTTCCCATATGTCTTATAGAATTTACAGGGACAAATTTACATTACCTCAAATTGCAGTAATTAACCCTTTAAAGACGAAAAGTGTGTGTTTTATATAAGAACTCAGTGCGTACCGCGCAGTAAACACTCTTCTTCTCGGTTATAGAAAAACAGTCTTTTAATGTTGTATAAGGCAAAAGTCGATGTTTGTTCTGAGATCTATCCAAACACATAAAGGCAATGTGAGCGGCATGTAGAATTTTTTAATTTTAAAACTGGTGGTACGTAAAGTTACCGCTAGGCTTTAAAATGTTAACCTTTTAAAGCCTAGCGTTAACTTCACGTACCACCAGGTTTAACATTAAAAAATTCTACACTGTACTGACATTGCATTTATGTGTTTTGTACGGATCTCAGAACAAACAGCAACTTTTGCCTTATAAAACATTAAGAGACTGGTTTTTATAACCGAAGTGGACAGTGTTTACAGCGCGGTACGCACTGAGTCCTTATATAAAACAGATACGCTTTGTCTTTAAAGGGTTAATGGAGTTTAACGTCCACTGGAACATAGGTGGCTAACTATGTACGGTGAGTTTCAGATATATGGAAAAGTACAACGGAATAGCCAGATGTGAGATTTTAGACTACCAGACTACATGTTGACATATCCCTAAAGAGAATATTTTTTCCTGAATGGTCACAATTCATACGGCGGTCTGCTGGGTTGTGACAAAACAAAAGAAATAAGGACTGTACTACCCGTGGAGTAAACATATTCTGGATCTACATGCTTCATTAGCCTTGACGTCAATTTGTTCCTGCTACAGGTTATTGCTAACGTAAATTTAAACTGCAAGGCTGCTGACACAATATACACCGTCACTCGTTATTTTTCCTTGTATTTTGTTACACTTTATTACATATAAAACTATCAGAAAAAAACCGTGGACCTGCCTTATATCTCCATTCTGTGTTGAGTGCCAAATATTTGTGTGCTGCTATTTGAGAGTATTTAGGAATACCGTTAAATTTGCATTTGAGATTCTTGTATGGTAGAAGTTGTGCAGAACCGATACGAAGAGAAATTTAATTCATCAAATTGCGTTTGGCACAGACACCTCTGAAACCAAAAGCAACTGGTACGTCTGCATATAAAACATGGAGACAACATTAAATCATCAACAAGGCAGAAGCCATACAAAGTAAAAGGTAAAGTCCGCCCTATAACAGGCCTTGAAGGCCCAGAGGGGGGAGGGAGGGGGTTGAAGTATAGTATTACTTTTTTTTTTGGTGAAGGGCCCCGCAGTAGACGCTACGGACGCACCGCAGCCTTGAGGCTTATTGTGCAACCCTGTGACGAAGATGATTAATTTTTTCGTTTTTCCGTGTAATGGAACACCGGTGGAATGAAACTGCCAGGGGAAAACCGAAGTATTCGGGGAAAAACCTGTCCCGTTGCCACTCTGTCCACAACAATTCCCACATGCACTGGTCCGGGATCGAACCCAGGCCTCCGCGGCGGGAGGCTGGCGACTAACCGACTGAGCCATGGCACGGCCATAGCTCTACTCTTTCTTAAACCTCGGCGCTGTATGTGGATGGGTTGTCAACGCCACGCCCCGGCCACTTTACCCCCTCGGGGAAGAGACCCAGTACCCATTGTATAGGAGCCCGGGTGGGACCCAGGGCCGGTCTGGAAGGACGAGGAAAATCTCGCCTTCGCCGGGATTCGATTTCCGGACCGTCCAGCCCGTGACTAGTCGCTACACCGACTGAGCTATCCCGGTCAACAGTTACACGCCATATTCTGGCTCATTCCGACTTCATGAATACTGGTCTCTCCATCTTCTCTTTGGTCGAAATTCGTACATTTCTTCTGCCAGTCAGAGTACGTCCACATACTAACTTGGGAATAGCTACTCAAGAGTAAGTCTACTCCTTGTAGATAGGAATTTTGGAAGGACGACAGAAACTTTCACTTGAGACTTTGCCCAGCACTTTTCTTTTGTACCCTTCTTCGTGAGTTCTGCAGAAGACGGGAGCATGACGAAGCCGTCCTTGCAAGGGACAGCAGATTATCTGCAGGTCCGATCATCTTGACAAATTGTAGTGAATTGGGTCACGAGGGTGCAGCCGGTGCTACAGGAGGATGTTTCGACGCCAAGCCGTGTGGAAACACTCTGCTGCCCACACGAATATGCTTTATAGAGCGTGAAGAAAAGAAAATCACTGAACAGACTGATAACCAGTTTGTTCATTTCATACCTCGTTTGCTCACTGTTTTGTCTGTGCCACAAAGTGTGGATATATGTACCAGAAACCGCAAAGTTTCTGTCAGAATGTACAAAGATAAATTAGACAAGATAAGAAATGTATTTACAACGTTAACGTTCGCTTTCGGATCTTTGTATCCTTGACCCTTCTCGGATGATCATTCAATTTAAATCCAATCCTAACATATTTTTTTTTATTATCGTTCATAACTGCATAAATTATACAATGTTACCACTATTATCAGGGCCTGATATTATATTTCTGTATAGTACTTAATATCTATATGACTACGCAGCTTTTGTTAAATTTATAGCTCACACATAAATTCAAATATTCACCTTCACGAAGGATTTTGTAGTTGCTGACTTAAAAAATATTCTGTATATAATTTGTAGGTATACTTATTATCTGTCTCCCTACTAAATTTCATGTTCCTAGACACAATCAATAAATATTAAGTATCATGCTTACAAGTTACATGCGCCAGCCACGTATCGTGCAAATGGCATGAATACATGCGGCAGATTCGAATCGATTACTATCGACTGCAGCCAGGGTAATGCTAGTAAACAAACCAGTCACAAATGTAGGTAGGTCGTGACGGAAAGTTACTGTTATTTTTGTCCGATTAAAAAAAAAACTTTAACGTTTGTCGACAGAGTTTAATAAAACTTCGAAATATAAAATTTCATGAAAATTCTTCCAGCAAGAGCAGCGCTGTTTCACGCGGACGGAAGGAAAGACATGGCGAAGCTAACAGTCGCTTTCCGAAGCCCTGCAATCGTGCCTAAAAACAGAACAAGTTTCATACGGAAGCGTTTTTCAGCCTTTATCCTTTTTGTTCACCACGTTACAAACGCTGATTTTCTTACGGTTTACTTAACATCATCTTCACTAGCTCAAACGGGAAGAATTATAAACGTAGATTGAAAAGAAGAGGTCTTGGCCCGATTTGACCTAATATCCCGGCAAGGAAGCCATGAGGAAGACCGTGTAGCATGTATAGCGGATCTAGAGTTCGAGAAAAATTGTGGTTCTCTGGAGAGAGATTTCGTGAATGTTTCATGACATTAGACTTTATTTCATCGCCTGCCATTAATATATTCATTGCCAGTCGCTAGTGGGCAGCACAGCACGCTATAATGTGCACGCCACGAGAAGGAGGGGTATGTAGGCTGGCGAGACGGGAGAGCAACTACGCGCATGCGCACTGTACAGACACGGAACAGTATTCCTGTCTCGCAGACATAATTTATGTCCGATTTCTTTCCCCTGTAGTGCAGGAAAGTGGACTGATGTTTTCAGGATACAGCTTAGTGTAAACTTCTTCCCCTCCCGCCTGTATAGACATAAAAACTTCTCGTCTCCTGTCTATAATACGTTCCAAGCACAATGCAGAGAATTTCAGCGCATTGATTCAGAACGTATTCTTGTGGGTTAAGACACCTTGTAGACTGACAGGTGATCAGCAGCTTTTGGAGGAACTCGCAGTCTCGTCCTTCATGTCAGAGGCGTAAACGGAAGTAGCCAGTTCCTCTGAAAGTTTCGTAACCATAAACCAAATGTTTTAACCCGGAGGACTACAGTCTAAAATGAATGGAATTTTAAACGCGGAACTGAGCAATGCAGAGCAGGAGCCGTCATCACTTGCTATGCAGTAATTGATGTCGTCCGCTCTACGGCACGCGGTCCCGCATTGAAGGGGCGTAATGGGTCGCAGTGCAGTAATGCAGCTATCAGTAGTTCCCCTGTTGAGTTGAACATCTTATACATTCAAAAGCGTCTTCAAAATTCATTCATGCCACGTGACGCGAGTAAAATGTCCTAAAATATTTCGTGTTAAGTATCAGACAGCCGATCCCAGTGGCCGTGTGGTCTAAGGCGTAGGGTCTGCGGCTGCTTGCTTGCTAGGGTTGCGGGTTCGAATCCCACCGGGGACATGGTTGTCTCTTGTGAGTGTTGTGTGTTGTCAGGTAGAGGTCTCTGCGCCGGGCTGATCACCCGTCCAGAGAAGCCCTACCGAATGTTTGGTGTATCTGAGTGTGATCGTGAAGTCTCAACAATGAGGATGCTCTGGCCCACTAGCAGCTGTCGCGTCATGAAAAAAAGTATCAGATAACGGGAACTTTAAGCAGATTTGTATGAAACTGCAACGAGCAGAATCCTTCTCGAGAAGCTATCAATCCCCCAGGTGGTCAAGAAATGACACCTTAAAAGGAATTCGAAGGTCCATAACCTGTTCATAAAAGCTCGTCACTGGTCCTTACCCTGTGCTAGATAAATCACTTCATCTCCCCGTTTACGTCTATGTCTTCAAAGTTGTCATTTTCCTTCAAGTTTTTCAACTAAAATTTTATGATACTCATCCCGTTGCATTTTTGGCCCTTCGACAACCACAACAAATTCAGTCGAGCGCAGAAAACATTTGCTTTATTACTTACGGAAACCCACAGCTACATATTTCGGCCGTGTCCAAGCCATCACCAGACTTCAGAGCAAACTAAGCGATAGCATGCCAGACGTATAAACTTAGCTTACGGTGGAATAAAGTGAGATCTCCATGGGCTAAATTTTTGCGTTCTTGATAGGTTAAAATGTTTACATGTCTTACGAGAGAGGTGCCAGTGGTGAGCTGATGTTGAGACGGTAATGAATTTTACGATCCATAAATAGCGGGTAACTTCCTAATATCTGAGTGATTATTTGGTTCACAAAAACGAATAATTATTACAGAGTAAAGTAAAAGAAAGGTCCCTGTGCACATCATGAAGGAATATAGGGGGTGTAGGGGTATAGCTCCACTCATTCTGAACTTTGGCAGTACATGAAAAATACTGGTCACTTGCATGTTCCGGCCGCTTTTACCCCAGGGAAAGAACCACCGGCACCCACTGAATAAGAACCTGTGCAGGTCTCAGAGCTGGTATGGACGTTTCAGAGGAGAGAAAGATCTGTCACCCCAGATCGCCCAGGGCGGAGCCTACACTCTGCACCAAATGTGCAATCCCCATTCCTTCATTATTATGTACACTTAAAGAATCCTGCAGCCATTTTTCCGAGAGATGTAAAAATATAGGGCGTCGTCTTCAGCAAGTGCAGTGCGTACCAGGTGTAGGGTACCTTAACCGTGGCAGCCAGGCACCGCATGGGGTCAGGGCCATGCGTATTGATCTCCATGCGCGGTACCGACTGGGGCGAGGTTCAGTCACCCAGGTAAACAAGACCGGTACCCTCGTGGTTTGCGGTAACTGCATCCAAACCAGGAGTCACGTCTTGCAATTTAGTCACCCAATCACAGCTACAGAGCAGAGACACCTACGGTAACATAAATTCTGTATCGTGTAACACAAATATATGCCGCTGCACCAAACAATCCCGTTAGAGGTGCAAGCAATAAATCGGAGTTACAAAATCTTCTGTCTGATCGGAATATGCAAAATGTGCTATTCGCTTTCGGTTTCTGAAGGTATATTTTAGTCACAAGAACCATAAAAAAATATGTTATAGTCACAGGAACCACCAAAAATATATTAGTCACAGGAACCACCAAAAAATATATTATAGTCATAGGAACCACCAAAAAATATATTATAGTCACAGGAACCACCAAAAAATATGTTACAGTCACAGGAACCACCAAAAAATATATTATAGTCACAGGAGCCACCAAAAATATATTATAGTCACAGGAACCACCAAAAAACATATTATAGTCACAGGAAACACCAAAAAATATATTATAGACACAGGAAACACCAAAAAATATATTATAGTCACAGGAACCACCAAAAATATATTATAGTCACAGGAACCACCAAAAAATATATTATAGTCACAGGAACCACCAAAAAATATATTATAGTCACAGGAACCACCAAAATAACCCGTTTCTAAAATTACCACATTATTATTATTATTATTATTATTATTATTGTCCGTCATAAATTATTTAAAAATTATGATACAAGTATTATTAACGTTGTTTTAGATGTGATTTATTATAATCTACTTTCGATTTGTTTTCGTTGGTTATTTGTGCATTTATGCCGCGTTCTCGTGCAGTATGTGTAATTGGACTTACTGCTGTTGCGCCAGCACGTCAATAATAAATAATTGTGTTATTATTATTATTATTATTACTATTATTATTATTTAACTGAACTCAAAATAGTTCTCACGAATACCACCCTCAAACACCACTTGCCACAAGGTCACCAGAGTTAAAATTAAGCTATGTCTGCTCTAGGAATGTGTACAATCCGTCAATGACATGTCAGTCCAATATTGAGTTATAATCTTGAGTCGGAATAGTTCATTCTAGATTGCGACTAACTTACGGGCTGGACGACTCAGAATTCATGGTTCAATTCCCTGCAGAAAACCACCATCTCTTCTCAAAAGCGTCTACACCGGCCCTGAGACCCACACAGCCTCATATTTAATGGTTAATGGGGGCTCTCATATTGGGGATAAAGCGACCGAGCTGTGTCACTTATCACTATTTCCTTGTAGTTCCTAAGTTAAGAAAGACTGGAGCTATACCTCCATTGTCAAGTATGCTTCCATGGTGTGTACAGGGACAACTTCATTTCACTGACTAATAATCTTGAAAAATGCTATCAGAAGCTTTACGTAACTCATTTCCGTGCATTTATTTATATTTCAGTAAAATTAAACCAAAAATGCAAAATATTTTGTACTGTATTGTATTTAGCGTTAAATAAATACAATAAAAAATATTGTGCATTGCTGGTTTAATTTTACTGAAATGCCACCAGAAATTTTAATTCTTATAAGAAAGTCTTTAAAAATTTAGGATCTGCAGAGGGCGCCCTATGCTTATTTTACGTTTTGACGTTCGGTCTGGCAATGGCTTTACTAAAGCCGAAACGTGTAGCCATCACACGTTTATCAAACAAGCTGTGTTTACAGAACGCCCTCTTATTTGATTTTCTGAATTATACACAACAGGATAAGGCAAGTAAAAATTTACTAATAAGCAAAGCTTAACCTTTTAAAGCCTAGCGGTAACTTTACATACCACCAATTTTAACACTAAAAAATTCTACGTGGTGCCCATATTGCGTTTTGTGTTTTGTACGGATCTCGGAACAAACAGCAAATTTGCCTTATAAAACATTAAGAGACTGGTTTTTATAACCGAAGTGGAGAGTGTTTACAGCGCGGTATGTACTGAGTCCTTATTTAAAACAGATACGCTTCGTCTTTAAAGGATTAATGATAAAACGCGAGATGTGTCAACATGCGAAGATTTCATCCACGACTCGAACATGGAACGGAGAACTAATTACAATGTATCAATATATGAGACGCTTAGATGTTTAATTAAAATTTTATGGTATAAGGAAACGTAGGAAGGCCGAAAACAAGATGGCAAAAAGATTTTTAATGAAATGCCGAAGGAAGGTTTACAGTTATGCATGAATTTACGTTGCTGAATTTAGCAACAAGCCTCGATTCAACGGAACAAGGAAACTTAGTGGTAAAGGTGGGATATAAGGAAATTCCCTGCACACTTGGATGCGTCGGACGGAGGTAGGTACGAAACGGCGCAGAGGAATCAGGAAACATTTCAAGGACGAGCTCAGACTTGATATGGACAACAAATCGGAGCAGTAAACAAATCAACGGTTCTGACGATGGCGTATGACATTTGAATTCATAGACTTTCTGGACTTTTCCCATCGTATGTATTTAACCCTTTAAAAACGAAGCGTGTCTGATTTATATAAGGACTCAGTGCGTACCGCGCTGTAAACACTCTCCACTTCAGTTATAAAAATCAGTCTCTTAATGTTTTATAAGGCAAAAGTTGCTGTTTGTTCTGAGATCCGTACAAAACACATAAACGCAATGTAGGCACCACGTAGAATTTTTTAATGTTAAACCTAGCCGTATGTAAAGTTACCGCTAGGCTTTAAACGGTTAACTGTATGTCCCTCTAGCACCGCCTACGTTACAACACACAGCGTTCTGCAAATACGTACCAAATCTAGTAATCTGCAAATCTAGTAATACCACTCGCATAAGATAATAAAATCAATATAATCTTTGGAAGAACATGTGTGTCTTTTACTCCTGGTACACGTGCTATTATAATCAGAAGGTAAAGGTTTCTCTGATCTTAATTACGGGCCACACTACAAAAACGTACGTAAAATGGAAATACAACTCCATATATTCTTGACCTCAAAATTAGGATGAGTGGTCAGCATCGCGCTGCAGCCTCCTTGCTATTCCCTGGAGAAACCTCCGGTACCCCTTGGATAAGCGGCCAGGCGGGGCTGACAGCCGGTCTCGATGCTATAGAAAGAGATAAATCTCTTCCCTACAGGGAATCGAACCTCGATTCACACCACTAATTCAGCATATATCGTATTCACTACACTGACAGGGCTGTCTACACTGAGTATTGGTTTCAATTCCATATCCAGTTCAATTCACATCTGAACACAATGAGGTACTTCAAAGGTTTAATGCCAAGACTACACGCCTGTTGTTCCGTCCGTCCGTCGGCCCGCCCAAGCACAGAGCCTCGTGTGACCTTAGTGCAAATCTTTCGTCAGTTTTCGCGATGATAACATGTTTACTAACATGTTTACTAATATGAAATGTCACTGAATTAAAGTTACACACTACGATACTAACAAGCAGCCGCAGTGGGCCAGAAATTTGAGCAAATCTGGACCTGAGAAGCAGAGCGGCGCAAAGCCCAGTTTCATCACGTTTGAGACAACATATCATTTTTCCTGAACCATTATGTGACCTACTCCTGTTGAATTCTTGGTCCAGTTACACTGGGACAGTATTTAGCCTTACAACCAGGTGCATCTGAAGGAGCTCGAAATTGTAAGAAAATTGATACAGCCTACTTTCCCAAATATGATAAAATTGGACTTGCAACCTTGTGCTTCTCAGGTCCAGAAATGTTTAGGAATTTGTATATTTGCTGATTAGAATAGAACTGAGTTTTATATGGGTAGGCAACCCGGTCTAGGAAAAGGACTGAGAATAAGACGGTAAGGAGAATATTTGTACAACAGAGGACGCAATTAAGAGGAAGTTGGGAAGGTTGCAAGACGAGAAACTAAAACTACTCTGCTCACTGTTACAGCCATTAAATGTAGCATTCAACTGTCGTACAATACAGCGCGGATAGAACAGGACAAGATATCCGTTCGAAACGTTAGGCACAAAGAGTAAAGGAAAAGAGTTTACTTGCGAGACACAGGGTTAGTAGGGTGCACAGTGTTTTCTTTTTAGTGGTGAAGGGCCCCGCAGCAGACGCTACGGACGCACTGCAGCCATGAGGCTTATTGTGCAACCCTATGATGAAGATGAGATGATGATTATTTTTTGTCCTTTTCCTAGTAATAGAGCACCGGTGGAATGAACTTGATAGGGGAAAACCGAAGAACTCGGGGAAAAACCTGTCCCAGTGCCACTTTGTCCACCACAAATCCCACATGGACTGACCCGGGATCGAACTCGGGCCTCCGCGGTGGGAGGCCGGCGGCTAACCGCCCCAGCCATGTGCACGGTGTTAAAATAGATCTTCAAGAAATAAGGCTTGAGAACGTGGACAGAATTCACCTGTTTCAGAACAGAATTTAAGGGCTGGTTGTTGTGAATACGGCGACAGATCTTCGCATTCTATAAATGGCGGGGTATCTTAACAGAGGAGCGCATATTAGAGTCTGCAAGACTCTACTCCGTTAAGTTACAGATTTACGAGACTTGGAAAGCTGGGGCATTTGCATGATGTAGACTTACAGACGGTTAAACATGGCGAGTTCTTGGTTTGAAGTACCATATATAAAGAAAGGAAACAAATCACGGATGACAAACTGCAGTCTGTAATATCCGTTCTCACTCCACGACTTCTGTACCATTCTCCTAGTAAATTAAAAGGTTGTGCGTAGTTCATGCTAATGTAATAACTTCTATTTTCATTAACAATTGTCAGTTAAATTCAGAAATAAAACGAATTTTCCAGTTAAGCAAATAGCAAAATAAAAACTGACAAGACAGGCCCTCAAATAGCTTTCCTGTCACTTCGTATCATAAATTATACGCAAGGTCCATTACAATATCAACTCGTCACAATTTAACAACCCAGAGATGTCACTAAACTGCAGAATTCATTCAGAGTGAAGCAAAATTAAGCAGTATGAAGTCACTCTCCGCTTACGTCATACATATAGATGCAGAGCTGGGTCAAGAGAAAGAAAAAGTCAACAAGCCCTGAATTTTATACGTAAAAAACGACGCCTTTATTCTGTTCTGCTCGTAGACGAAGGACGAGTACGGAGACAGACGAAATATACGACGATCTGGAATGCAAGTACAATGGGAAGCAAAGTTATATATGAGGGCCCTCTGCTGCTGTCCGCGAAATAACTCTTAGTGGTATGCACACTCTCCCAGAGTCACACAAAGCTCACAGCCCCCACCTTGCCATAAAGAATATACGGAAGTTTAATACCGATTTCGTAGTTAGGCGCAACCATTAGTCTGTCCGTGAGAAACCTATCATATCACTTTCGGCAAACGACGACATCTGGTTCTATTAAAAAGGAATATCAGAATGTCTTACACAGCACAATTCGCCTAGCGCAGGTATGATACATGACCGAATTTAAAATCTCTATTGATCGTTGCAGCACTATGGATTGGTATGCACTGGCCTCTACCTTCAAACGCTCTTATATTTACAGTCTAACTATAGCAACAGCTTCTCAGTTACTGGGATGTTTTACAGAACTCGACAAATGCCGTACTTTTTATTGACAGTACTACTGTCTAGGGTAACTTACATATACAAAATGATTGTAATAGCGTAGAAAAAACAGAGGCGATCGGAAGAAGGCATTAAGAATTCCATACTAACATTCATGCTTAAGTACTCGTACAGGTATCCATGCCCTTAAGCAAGATTACATTATAAGTAATAATTACCCTATTTAGTACCCTTGACGAGAGAGTGATTAACTGATTGAGCACATGAATGAGTCATACCCAGGTTGCCACGGTTACCGGGTTGCCATTGTTCAGAGAGCTTAGTTTTTGAGTGACGTAACAAACGAGGTTTCCATGGTATCCACCATTGCGAAGTTTCCTTTGTTAGGTTTAGGCTCGGTTCTGAGTGACATAACAACGCCGGTTTGAACAGGGACCGATTTTCCACTCTTACAATAAAGTCTGGTTTGAGTGGCGTCACAAGCGGAGTTTGAATCGGGGCCAGGCTGCCAGAGTTACCAGGTTTATGACGGGTTTCCATAAGTGAGTCACTGAATCACAGCCGGGTTGTCATGGTTACTACAGAGCTTGCTTCGCAAGTGACGTCTCAACCTGGTTTTGAGTGGTCAGGACAGACCGTATGAAAAAGACGGGGTGGATTAGAGAGGGGACATTACGCTCACACGCCACCTTAAGGGGCCTTGGCTAGTATAGTTATATACGTCGTACAAGCAGACCTAGAGATCCAGGTGGCAGGAATCTGTGATTAGTCCTTATCAAGAACAAGGGGCTTCAGTAGCATTCGCCTGTGTCAATACACAACGTAGGAAATGTGGGTTCAGTCCAAAAATTGTTGTTTAACACACATGAAAGTAGAAAGACGCAAGACATGTGTACACAGCATAAAATGATCATTTTCCTCTTCAATATTTTCCGTAACTTTTTCGCTCCAACATACATGTAAATTGTGTTGCTCCAGATATGGACAGAAACGCCTGTAGACATCACGTAACATGTCCGTCATTCCGCCCGATTTCAATCAACATTGAACTGAGTTGTCAAACTTCAGCATAAATCACTACCATGAAATTTAATGAACATTCACATTGCTGTGTCCGAGTATTATTCATGCGTATAGAGTGACGAACGGACGGACCGACGGGCAGATGAAGGTAGCGATTTTAATATCGCTTCGAAAAAACTGCAAACACGGCTACAAATGTTAACTATTACATTTGCTACGTTTTCTACAGCAAACCTAATACAGAACACGCTGCGGTGTTACAAAATGTACTTAGTACACGTGCAAACGTGTACGGCGGACAGTGCTGTTAAAGTGATGTGCAAGTACTGAAATGGGATGTTTGGAGCAGATTCAAATCTATTTTGCTTTCCGTTATATGTACACGCCTAAATTTCTTAAATTAAGTACCTTTCTTTAATGTTTTAGCTGTTCTAGATAGACACTGACAAAGAAAATATTTCATGCCAAGAATGGGCACTTCTACATGTATTTTATACACAAGGTATTTCGGAACTTGGCTCCACTCCCTATCTTAAACTAAATTTCACTACATGGACAAAGAACACTTTCTTGAGATAAGTAACAAAAGGAGGAATACGTTCAGAATTCTTAGAAGATGTAGAGTAAACTAACGTCTACTGTGCCGCATTCGTACCTTAGTCTTGCCAGATCGTAAGATATGAAAGATGTAGCATATAAATTAAGTTGATTCTAAATGTAACATTTTAGGCACTTGTATAAAAGTGTCTTGACATTCCAGTGCATCTATTTTTGCCTCGGTCCTAGCTTGGAGGCTGCTGACCCGTTCCTCGTAGGAATTCTCACTGCTTCTTCTGTGTGATCAAAGAGTAAGGGCTGCCGGAGTGGAAAGAACAAACGATACCGAACGACGCTGCATGACTGTTCTAGCCTTTTCTGTATATCCTTCTATTCTATCTACCTATCTATACCTCTCTGTACCTATCGACATATCCATTTGCCTATCTCTCTATCCATCACCATATTCATCTGTGTGCTTATCCGTATATCCGTCCATCTGCCTACATATAAATCCATTCATCCATGCACATTTCTACGTAACACGCTTGTCTAAGAAATGTTAACTTGTAATGTACAGAATTTTACCCACGTATTATATATTCGCCTGTTCATTAGTTGGTTTAAGTTTATAATTTATTCGCATAAAGTATTCAGCAGTGTAATATTAACCCTTTAAAGACAAGGCGTATCTGTTTTATATCAGGACTCAGTCCGTACCGCGCTGTAAACACTCTCCACTTCGGTTATAAAAACCAATCCCTTAATGTTTTATAAGGCAAAAGTTGCTGTTTGTTCTGAGATCCGTACAAAACACATAAATGCAGCGTGAGCACTACCTAGAATTATTTAATGTTACTCCTGATGGTACGTAAAGTTACCGCTAGGCTTTAAAAGGTTAATAATATATATACCGTATCCCCTCTTTCTCAATTCCTCTCACCGAAAACAAACGTATCTACGTAACGTCATTCTGCAGTGTACCATAAATTATGCACAAAGTAGCACCTCTTCTCTTAATCCCAAGACAAAGTTCTGCACATAATGTTCTTCTGTGGTGTAAGAGAAGAGACTAGCTGATCCTTTTCTCAGCTGTTCTCACGAAAAGCAAACTCTTCTGCATAAAGTTATTCCGCGTTGTAAAGATGGGAAGGAGCATCGATTGAGTGTTGGCTCTGTCAATCTTCATGTTCCAGTTCCAGAACGACGATAATTCCCGTTGGAGAGATGTGCCCTCATGTAAACCTCCCACTCCTCATCCTAATGGTTTCTGCTACAAAAGATAAGCAGGCGATAAATTCTCGTTGACGTCTTGAGTTTTATTAAAAGCGTAGCCATCACTTTCACTCCACATTCCTGTTGGTAATGATATAAAAAGAGCAAAGGTTTAGGTCTTGGCGTCTGGACCAAACGACAAAAGGCGTCGCTCAATTTGGAAAGCAATGCACCGTCAAGTTCAAAATGACTGCAGTCATAAAAGATAACAAGGGTATGAACGGAAATAGTTCTCGGGAAAGACGAACTGATCAAACTGTATCCGGCGGTGACGTAAGAGCAGAGCCAAAAGAAGAATATCAAAGGAGCAGAGCGACAAGACGTTGTATATCTGTCTTTTTCATCGTTTCCCTGCGCGGAAGTAGGCTTTCTATATGATAATGAGGCCGTGCAGAAGGAAAAGGTAAAAGAAACACCCTGTAACATGTCGCTGCGAACCTGACGTTACCGGGAAAGTTGCCTATGCCATAAACAGTTTCACCGGTAAGAGAACTCGAAAGGTAATACCAATGCTGATCCCAAAACCCGTCACTTGTAACTGACTTTCAATGAAGAAAATTTGGCCACACTAATCGTTCATGGCGGGTGACAGTTAAGATTATGGTCTTCCGGATTACGACGCCGTGTATATGCTTTGATGACCAACAACTTTACACAGAGATTTACTTTAATGGGGTTCATCACCGTGTACTTAAAGTAAATCACCTGTAATTTATATTTACACAGAGAACTCATGCCGACATATTCAGAAGAGACGCCATCCTGAAAAAGGAGATAGTAAATTCTTCCGAAATGTTGGCAATACTGCATGTTGTCATAACCCAAAATATTAAGGCAGCAGATTCTTGCGAGACGTTAGTAACCGTCTACACAACTACACAGTCATAACTCAAAATACAACAATTCGGAAACTCCAGACATGGAGGCAAGATCTTCCAAAACGTCGGCATTGATCTACCAGACCACACTGCGTCACACTCCAGAACCCTCACCAACGTTAAGTACTCCAAATAACATACTTTATACTTCCCTGTTTATTCTTATTCTTTCCTTCATCTTTTATTCTTCCTTCCTTCCTTCCTTCCTTCCTTCCTACCTTCCTTCCTTCCTCCCTACCTTCCTTCCTTCCTACCTTCCTTCCTACCTTCCTTCCTTCCTCCCTACCTTCCTTCGTTCCTTCCTTTCTACCTTCCTTCCTTCCTACCTTCCTTCCTTCCTTCCTTCCTCCCTTCCTTCCTTCCTCCCTACCTTCCTCCGTTCCTTCCTTCCTTCCTTCCTTCCTTTCTTAACGACTTATTAAGTTTCATTTTTCCTCATCTGACTCCATTGCCATTCTGTCTTCATGTCGCTGTGAAGAATATTAACTTAAAATGTCAAGCACTATCAACAGTACGCAGAAAAAGCAATTATTTTGTCTAATTCACACAAAGCGTAAGTTCAGTGTCCCAGTGGGCCGTATATACATATTTTCTAGGGAACTTCTAATTAGAACGTAATATCCAGTAATCCGTTTGCTGCCTAGATGTTCTGGTGCACGTACCATCACTAGAATTATACGATGACCCACCAACTCGTGCACAAAGTTGCAAATAAAATAACCTCAGTAAAAGAATTTCAGTCACAACCCGACATGTTTCAGTGCTCCAAAGCACCACCTTCAGGGGAAGAACATACAAGAAAAACACGAAGTAACAACACGTCTGTATCTAACTATAGTGAATGATTTTATTAATGTCTACGACTGGCACTGAATATTTTGGTGCAGTGACAGTGAGAGCTTTTTAACATTTTAACTGAAATCAAACCTTTTACGGTGCTTTCATCTAAACTAACCTTCAAGACATCGCGGACAATTCATCACAGGGCGTCCAGAAAAGTTACACTATTTTTTTTCCAGAACTGTGTTTTAACCAGGACTGTGTCTATCTATAATAACCTTCAAGACATCGCGGACAATTCATCACAGGGCGTCCAGAAAATGATGTTACACTATTTTTTTTCCAGAACTGTGTTTTAACCAGGACTGTGTCTAGTTATGTATAATAGCCTTCAAGATATCGCGGACAATTCATCACAGGGCGTCCAGAAAATGATGTTATACTATTTTTTTTCAGAACTGTGTTTTAACCAGGACTGTGTCTAGTTATCTATAATAGCCTTCAAGATATCGCGGACAATTCATCACAGGGCATCCAGAAAATGATGTTATACTATTTTTTTTTCAGAACTGTGTTTTAACCAGGACTGTGTCTAATTATCTAGTGTTTTATTACTCAGTGTTTTATTTTCTTCCCCTCAGGATGGAGCTTCGGAGCACCGAAACATGTCGGGATATAATTAAAATTCCTTATTAAGGCTATCTAACTTGCAACTTTGTACACGAGTTGGTGTGTGATCATACAGTTCTGCTGAACATTTCCTTTTTATTTTCTGTAGGTTTATAGTCTGAAACAAAACCGAAAATTCTGAACAGCCTATACAATTAATGCGCTGGTGAGATATAAACCTTACGCTAACCGGACATAAACGTCAAGATAAACTAAAGATTACAGGCAAAGAAGAAGGGAGGAAAGTTAACGAGTTCTAAAGAAAACACTCTCATTTCCGTGTGTGTGAGCACCGGCCGCCCAACTTGATGAAAGCTGCCTGTAATCATGCCCCTGCTGCAAGGATTTGTAGCGGAAGTGATGCCAGCTAAGTCACGACCGGATATTGCGTGCCTGCCCTTGGGAGGTCTTAAACAAACTGAAGGCATGGTATCTTGAATGTCGCCATGTCATGGTCCTTTACGGCTCACCTGTATATTGAATAAAGAATGAAGTCTCAAAGGAATTTACGACGCCGATTTCACTGAAACGCTCCTTCTTCCACGCCGAGAGAATGGTGTCAGCAGTTATAAAATTCCATAAAGAATTTCGTTCCAGTATTTTTATTGACACATATACAAGTGCGTCAATTTTGCCAGATACAGCCTGAAAATTTTGCGCCATCGCTATGTTTGTGGTTTTTAACCAATACAAAGGCTTATGAGCAATTCCTTTTTTCGGTATATTTATAATTCTCATGTGAAACTGCAGCCGCTCCCAGTGGCCGCGCGGTCTAAGGCGTAGGTCTGCGGCCAAGGTCTTGCTGGGATCGTGGGTTCGAATCCCACCAGGGGGCATTGATGTTTGTCTCCTGTGAGTGTTTGTGTTGTCAGGTAGAGGTCTCTGCGACGGGCCGATCCCTCGTCCAGAGGAGTCCTACCGACTGTGGTGTGTGTCTGAGTGTGATCAAGTGAAAATAAACAACCTCGACACCTACTGTCAACAAGTTGGTAAAAGAGGGAAGGACTACGAAAAGAAATATGAAACTGCAAATGTCTGAATCTGGTTAGTTATCACCATAACTGCGAAAAATAAATACATGCCTACGTTCTGCGTGGTATCTAATCCGATGTTTTAAATTCTTCAAAAGGAAAACGCTAACATAAAATGTATATACTCGTATGCATATTTTTTTTAATTCTTCTAATTCAGAAATTCACAACACGACTTTTTAAGTCCAGTTAGCTTGGTGGCGAAACTTGGAAATTTGCACATCAGAAAAGTTAGAGTTATTGTTGGTATAAACTAAAATTACATAACTTTGGTGGCCTTTATTCTAGCTGCATGATCTTTGTAACAAGCTACATGAAAATCTTACATGTGTTTCGAAAATTATTAAGGAAGAGACACGGGCTGTAGTGATATCCATTAGTGCAACACGCTACAAACTACATATTAGTGCACGTGAATAACTCGCGTTGTAAGAAGATATCTATGATAGAATTCCCGTACCTTTATCGTTATTTTGTATGTGAGAGGGCAGCAGCGTGTGGATCTATGTAAGACGAATTCTGGGCCATACTTTAGCGCAAAAAACGGTTTCCTGAAAACATTAATATTGCCTCCCATTTACTTCTAGGTGTGATTGTCATCTGTTGCCATCTAGTACCTCCAATTAGGCCACGAATAATTCCTTCCAAATCCTTACCAATTCATCATTCATTAATCATTCTACTGTCAAAATACTGACAGCTAACAAACTAACTAAACTAAACTAAACTAAACTAAATAACTATCTAGCTACATGGATCAGAGGCCTTCTTCAGAAGCTAACAGTCCTGCAAATAGTCAAGAAGTTGTCCGCATTTTATAGTACCAGAATGTTTATTACTGTTTTCCCAGTACCCCGCCAATTACCCCTATCCTGGGCCAGATAAATCCAGGCCATGCCCCCATTCCGTTTCTTGAAAATCCATTTTAATATTAACTTAAGTTTTCCAAGTGATCTCTTTCCCTCAGGTCTCCCACCATAAGCCTATATGCACCTGCCTCCTTCCCCACACATGCCACATATCCAACCCATCTCATTTTCCTTGATATGATGACCCGAATAACATGTGGTGAGGAATACAGCTCACGAAGCACCTCAGTACGCCATTTTCTGCAGCCCCCTGTTACGTCTTCCGTGTGACGAGATATCGAAAACGCCGTTCAAAGGCAAACTCAGGCCGTTAGTACCGATGATGGTTACACAAAGTCTGTGAACAGACGTATTCTTCATCCTTACGCTTGCTGGCGATTTTTTAAGGGGTCGTGAGGTACGGCTTGGGGCCCGTGACGTAACGTCTGCTTGAAAATTCAATGCATACAAAAGTCCTTTGCTGGTGTGCTGTGTTTTATGCTGCAGCGTTCCGGTAGAGGCTGTTCAGAGCGCCGGAAGCGTCAGTGTAAATAAATTCACAGTACAGGACGCGTCGAGAAGTAAAACGACTGAGCAAAACCAAAAAACATTAAACACCAACAAATGCACAAAAATTTTTTTCGTCAATTATAACACACACTCCTACATGTTTCGACCCTGCTGGGTTATCTTCAGGGAGAAACTTTCCGTTGTCGTTACACTAGGTTGCACTATACAGTTGAGTGAGAATGTGCTG
>BLKM01000706.1:167888-186537 GCA_013340265.1 Coptotermes formosanus
TGTTTCGACCCTGCTGGGTCATCTTCAGGGAGAAACTTTCTGTTGTCGTTATACTAGGTTGCACTATACAGTTCAGCGAGACTGTGCTGTTGACTGTTGGTTTGTCAAGCCGAGACCACAAAGAGTTCACGCCTCCATAAGCGGCGCAGTGCACAGTCAACAGTACATTCTCGCTCAACTGTATAGTGCAACCTAGTGTAATGGCAACGGAAAGTTTCTCCCTGAAGATGACCCAGCAGGGTCGAAACATGTAGGAGTGTGTTATAATTGACGAAAATCTCTTTGTGCATTTGTTGGTGTTTAATGTTTTTTGTATAATATAGTGCACGGACATGGAACACATTAAAAATGAGCAAAACCAAGTGAGTTACATGGGTAACACATCTAGGAGATATCCAGTTCGAACTCAGGTACTTGGCCGGTTCTTTTCCAAGAAATGTGTTTTCGTATTCTTCTTCAGTCCTTCGTGCCAGTATGGGATAGAACCTTAAGACATGCCACGATATGCCTTCTTGTTCACGATTCATGCAGCTGCTGTTATAACCCCACGATCAGTAAGGCTGTCCCCTAGAAAGTGCGTTACTCTACACCGTTCCAGGCCTGTGAAAGACCTGAGATTCTCAAAGCTGTGATTATGGAGATGATCTCTTGCAATGTGACGCCGTGTACTTTGGTTAATTCACAGCACAGTTTAAGATAAATAGACTGCCCACCTCTTCAAAAAGTATCTCCTAAGCACCATAAAATACTGACGGACAGTGAGCTTTCGAAAACTAGAAAGGTCACATCCGGAGCGGCACAATAGTCGCCAGAGGTTGCACTGTTGCACAGGCGACAGTATTCTTCGATTCCTGCAGGCACAAGCTACATACACATATAAAACAGGCTTAAATACAGGCATGACTGCACACAGACCTACATAAATACAGTGGCTTATGTTATTAGGTCTACTGTGAGTGTAAAGTTGAAATGTACGCAATAACAAATATATCCGGTTCTTCGCTTTACCCTTCAGACTTAGTGGTTAGTATGCAGGGCTGTGGAGTCGGTACACAAGAGCTCCGACTCCGACTCCGACTCCGACTCCTCGATTTTTAAAACCCCGACTCCGACTCCTTCATAAAAGCTCAATATGTATTAATAACGGTAAACCTGTTTGACGCTTCATCGCCACCACGTGAATCAGCAGGCTACTTTTTAGACTTATAACCTATATTTAAGTATAAGTCTACTGGTTACTGTAGCTATCAGGGCTCTGGATTTGGAGTATCTAGTTAAGATTTTAGACTGAGGTCGGAGTCGGAGTCGGTACATTTTTCCCGACTCCGACTCCACCTAAAAATTCCTTCCGACTTCGACTCCGACTCCACCTAAAATTCCTTCCGACTCCGACTATACTGCCCTATTAGTATGTTTACCAATAGATTTAAAGCAAATATCTCTGGATTTTATCCACAGTGTTTTTATACGTGCCTTATATGGTTCTCAGAAAATACAGCGATTATTTCCATGAAGAGTGTTCAAGGAATGTCCTTTCTGATTGAATCACACTGTGTTCTATCAGGCACGCACTGTATCTTTATACTCATATATAGTGCATATTAATTTTAGGTTTTCAAATGTTTAACATGCTTAATTTAAAAGCGCAAGTAAGCAGTAAATTTCACATGCCATGACGGCACACACCGGGGGGGGGGGGGGAGGGAGGAGGAGGAGGGAGAAGAAGAAGGAAACATCTACTCTTTAACCTTCGCGCTAGATGGGGGTGGGTGGTTAAACGCCACACCATGGCTGCTTTACCCCCAGGAAAGAGAACGGTTACCCATTGTACAGGAAGCTGCGTGTGCCCCAGGGCAGGTCTGGACGGATGCGGAAATTCTCACCCCCAACGGGACTCGATCCCCGGACCGTCCAGCCCGTAGCAAGTGGCTATACCGACCACGCTCCTCCAGCCCACTTTAAAAACATAAATGCGAAACTTAAATTAACATGTTTTGAGCTTAAAAATTATACATATACTTCTACCGAATGCTAGCACAACAAACGTCAATGTCCGCTCAACAGAAACATATGACCATCCAGGGTAACAGGTTTTGTGACAGCTTCAATATCACATTAGTATTGGCTACGGATTCCCCAATCATATATTCGATGACTAAAACAGTGTACATGATTGGTGGTTATGGCTTGTTCATTTCTGTTTAATACGTCGTGGTTGGCGGTAGATTTTGCTGGTTTTATGTTCAATCGATTGCATGTAGAGACTGCTTTGTATATACAGTAGCTAGTCTCTCGTGCAGCGCGCCGAACTGTTGTAGCAGCAACAACACCAAAAGCTTCCCTCGCACTGGGTTTTATTGGTAAGCGTTCGATACAAGAAAAACACATAAATGGGTAAAAGAATAACATGAAATTTAATTGTGAAAGTTTCGTCTCTCTGTATAAATAAATACGCTGCACAATGTAGATTCACATTAGTCTTAAAAGGGGCAAAACTTGCGAAGTCGAAATGACCTCCAATGGTCTTATCTCCCTACAGACTTTCAATAGACCTGGTCAGGACGCTCGAAGGCTACACGGAAGTGCGCACAGTGCATTACGCACTCCAAGTAAGCCTAAATACGTACATTAAAAGCCTCGGAACGATAATTTTGATGTTAGATATTTACTCAAAATATCTTAACCTTTTAAAGCCTAGCGGTAACTTTACATATCACCAGGTTTAACATTAAAAAATTCTACGTGGTGCCCACATTGCGTTTATGTGTTTTGTACGGATCTGAGAACAAACAGCAACTTTTGCCTCATAAAACGTTAAGAGATTGGTTTTTATAACCGAAGTGGAATGTTTACAGCGCGGTACGCACTGAGTCCTTATGTAAAACAGATACGCTTCATCTTTAAAGGGTTAAGGAATTCTAGTTTTCTTAAACCATGAAAACAGCAAAGAACAGAACAAATGTGCGGTACAAATTGCAGTATCAGAGTTGTGCACCGTATTTACTGCCTCATGCTGATCCCAGTGGCCGCGCGGTCTAAGCCGTAGGTCTGCGGCCGAGCGCTTGCTGGGATCGTGGGTTCGAATTCCACCGGAGGCATGGATGTTTGTCTCTAGTGAGTGTTTGTGTTGTCAAGTAGAGGTCTCTGCGATGGGCCGATCCCTCTTCCAGAGGAGTTCTACCGACGGTGGTGTGTGTCTGAGTGTGATCAAGTGAAAATAAAAACACTCTACACCTACTGAGAACAAGTAGGTAGAAGAGGGAAGGACTGCGAAACAAATTTCCTACCTCATAAGGCACATTTTTTCCTCTGAAGTCACCCAAAAATCACTCCACGTTTTAACACAGTAAGGTGTAGGTATTAAATCCGCAAAAAAAAAATTGCTTATTATAGGTTGTGTGTTATCATTCGTAGCCTTTTATGAGCCACGCAATAGAGTACTTTGCTAAATGCGTTTTTAAACTCACTGGGCTTACTGTTCGTTTGTAGATTATTTCATGACGCCTTCAGTGACGGAGGCTATGTAACGTCGAGTGAGTGGACGACAGTGAATAACGAATTCAAGACGAGCAAAAAGAAATGTCTGTCACCTATGTATAGTAATATGGCGATATTTGTTTGAACAAATTGAACAAATCACAGAAAACCTAAGTACTGTGGGTGTCGCAGCAGAGTTTCGACAGACCACCTGCCGAATGTGTGTCCAGAAGCCAACATTCTCAGGCAAATGCACTGTTGCGAAGCGTAACATATTGTGGACAGGTCCAGCCTGACTTTCCTTACATTTCATCGAAAAACATTTCGAATAAAAACTGATTACGTAAAGGTAAAGTTAAAGGTAAAAATGTCCCTCCCTTTAAGTACCATGTAAAGAAGATGTATGAAGAAATATAGGCATAGCTCCATGAATTCTTAACCTCGATAACAGACGAAAGTTTCGGCCGCTTAACCTCGGTGCGCATGGATAGGTAGTTGGGTGGGGCCCAGATTCGGTCTAGACGCTGTGGAGGAAGGCATGTGTGGGAGTCGATGTAGGACTGCACGGTTTTCCCCAACGAAGCGTATCCAGTCTTCCAAGCACGTTATCCTAGCTGATTCAGAATTTTACACATCATAGCAATTTGTAGGCCTATTGTGAATAGGTCTGGGAAGCTAAAAGTTCAATTTCAGCGTCTGGTAAAATACGATACAAGATTATACTCGTTCCATAGCTTTCAGTAAAGAATCAAATTAGGAAACTTAATCAAAATAAGTTCGGTAGTTCATGCTGTCGAGACGATCTGCCTGTAGTTAGCCCATCATAAAGACTTTGTGAAAACGACAGACGTCTACTTGCGAACGGCTCTTCTGCGTAGGGAGCAACACAGAAATTATGAACTGTGCACAAAACGGGGGGATGTGCTTCTCTCTTGGATGGCAGAAGCTATACTTAGGAAAAAATAAGAAATATCTTCTTGATTGAAAAACTTCAATCAGGTTAATGAGTGCAATAAAACATTGACGCAATCTTGGCTTCAGACATTTCTTTATATCGTCCGTGATTAAAAACCAACTGTAGACAAAATGAGGTCACAGAATCTCATTTAAAGAGCCTAATATCCTAAGAATGCCGCAACAGACGTCTAACTCAGACGTCTAACTCAAACATCACTGGACATACAGTAGACTGAGTGATACGTATAAGTCTTCAGCACTTTGTACTGTTTTGGCGTTTTAAAGTTCCATCCGTATCGAATGCAATAAAGCTCTCCTGTCTGGCTGTGACTGATGGCTTTAGTACAGCGTACTGTACGATAATACAAATTCCTTGCCATTAAAGAAACAAAGCCTAAATGTTTCCCAACAGATTGAGCGGCTCCACGCACTCAATTAACCTTTTAAAGCCTAGCGGTAACTTTACATACGACCAGGTTTAACAATAAAAAATTCTACATGGTGCCAACATTGCGTTTATGTGTTTTGTACGGATCTCAGAACAAACAGCAACTTCTGCCTTATAAAACATTAAGAGATTGGTTTTTATAACCGAAGTGGAGAGTGTTTACAGCGCGGTACGCACTAAGTCCTTATATGAAGCAGATACGCTTCGTCTACAGAATTAAAAGAGACAGCACTGACAGTCCTGCTTGCTACACGGAAAGCGCCATTTCCAACATGGGTTGGGATACTACGAGTATTCTGACTGATGTTTTGTAAGGTTTTCCTCAGATACTCCCCAAATTATGCCACGACTGTTACCCTCCATATCCATCATTTCCATTATTCATTAATCATTCCCCCATTCGATGCCAACACAATTTGAGATACTGACAGCATCGTTAAACAACCAAAAAATGACTACAAGGAGTTTGTTTCGTGTAGTCTGTTGTTAACATAGTAGGTCATAATACGACAAAATAGCAGGCCAAATGAACGAAGACTTTGCGAAGGATATGGAAGATTTTTGTCGTAGTCCACTTTAAAGTCTTTCCTCCGTATATTCGAAGGCAACTACAAAAGTCAGTAAAAATAATCAGCCGTGTTAATCAGTTTTAGCATTTCAAATTAATATCCGAAAACCTGTCAAGTACGAAGAAGTGATAACCACTAAACTCTTGATGATTGCTCTCTAATTTCCCATTGCCAACGTAACTGCGAAATATCTCCCCCGCCTAGTGAACAGAATTTAATATCCCTCCCTCACATAATAGGAAGCTGTGGCCAGTTAGTGCCATTAACACGCTCCGCTGATGACCTCGTCTCTGAGAATCATGTAGCTACATCTGATATGGGATTCATTTAATGTTCATTCATCTGACACGGATTTTTTCACTTAATCTATACCGACTCACATTAAAATAAGAACAGAAATTGTGTGCAGCGATAGCAAGATGATGAGGATAGGCGTTTAAATCAAGGGACAGGAACAAACAGAGTCCCCTTGAGAGGCCGAAGTGTAGATAGAAAGATAACATTAAAATGCATCGTGAAATATGGATGGGACTGTGTACACGGGACTGATCTGGCTCAGGTTAAGAACCCGTAGCGACAACTGTTTAACTGAGACATCAGATTCCATTTAAATGCGGGGAATTTATGGACTAGTCGGCTTATTACTAACACTAAAGAAGGACTGTGTTGTATAGTTAGTTTGTTAGTTGGTTAGTAATTTAGTCGGTTGGTTGGTTAGTTGGTTGGTTGGTTGGTTGGTTGGTTGGTTGGTTGGTTGGTTGGTTGGTTGGTTGGTTGGTTGGTTGGTTGGTTGGTTGGTTGGTTGGTTGGTTGGTCAGTCAGCCAGAGAAAGTAAAACGAGGCTAAAGGCTGAAAATATTTCTTAGTTATAAGCTTCAGAATTTTTATTTTTCGCAGAATAGAATTTGGGTGGTAAAATGAATAATTGCATGATAGGCAGGAGACTTAGCACCCAAAGCGGAGCTTAGAAACGAATACATGGTACACGGAAAATAAAAAGGGATTAGAACACTTGGAAAACCTAGGAGTAGATGGGAGAATAATGATATTAAAATATTAAAGCATGATAAGAATATGAAGACCGAATTCATCTGGCTCATAATATGAAGCCGTGGCTGCTGTTTTGAACATGGTACTGAAACTTCGTGGTCCGTAAGTGACGATGAGTTCCCCCGACAGCTCAAATACGCTTAAATTCCTCAAACTGAACACGAGTCCATGGAATTATTCATTCCAGAAGACAGTCATTCCATAAATACCACAAAGATGTTCATCGCAAATACAGTAACAAATAACGACTGGGTGGATGCGCTGTATTGACACAAAGCCTCACTTTGTCTGAACGATGTTGTAAGGCGCCATTAAGTGAGATTCTGAAGACCGTCCCCACAGAACCTCCGTCACGATAAATCACCCGGATAAATGTCCCCAAGCCTCTAAGCCACGCTCTCTGAATTTTCGAACAAGATCGGACGTAAAGGCAACGTCTTGCTAACAGAAACTCCATTGGAATGTAATGTACTACAGACAGTTACAAAATTCAGTTGGCCAATTCGAAATGTGCGTGGTGTGTGTCACATATGAGATTCCATTTCGAAAGC
Source organism: Coptotermes formosanus (assembly GCA_013340265.1). NCBI lineage: Eukaryota > Metazoa > Arthropoda > Insecta > Blattodea > Rhinotermitidae > Coptotermes > Coptotermes formosanus. Next base: position 174,941 of record BLKM01000706.1, read on the forward strand.
TCTGACGGAAAATCCTGCTCGGTATTGTTATCTTAAATCCAGGTGAAATGTCTTAATAAGACAGACACAGAAAGATAAAGACACAGTAAAAACTATGATAATAATTAGGGAATTTCTGCCAACGTTTTTACTCCTCTTTCTTAGATATAAACGTTGTCCTTATCTCTCTGCTCTGGAACAACCTCGACTATATTTCCCGCTAATGCGATACAACCAAGATTTATACCCATATGAATATTTACAGTGTCCAAGCAGAGGCTGCATACACCCCGTGCACATATAGCACATTATGTATCACAACCTTTCCATGGGCCAAAAGGTTAACTCGGGGGGGGGGGGGGGGCGGGTTCAATCTCACTTGGGATTTACGGTTGACAAAGTGGCACTGGGAAAGGTTTTTCTCCGAGTATATTACATTTTCGCCTGTCAATATCATTCCACCAATGCTCGAAGCTCATTCATTCATCTGCCACCGACGCTACATGCTCTCAGCAATTGACGATGTCGTTAAATGACACGCACGAACTAACTTACGTACCTCACAGGTTAGACTTTTCTCTAAGGTACAGAAACTCCTTAACAGGCAATTAGCGTCCGCCACCTGTACTTACGGTCATCAAAGCAAGTACTCGCTGGAGTACACTTCGGAGCATTAAATTCCACACAACCACCACAACAACAGGACCGGCAGGGGACGGAAGCTCTTAGTATGGTTCTTTGTGCAGAGACCACACTGCGGCAGATCATCACAGTTCTTCAACCGTTATGCATTTGAACCGCAGCCTGTTCACATTCAGAATTCATATACAGGGTGTCAGTAGAGTAACTTCACGATTTTAATATTTCCTCTTTTCGTTTTCCATATAAAAAAATGAGGATTAAAATACACAGGCCCGTAATTTTGTCTGTTGCGTGACATGGGTTTGAAACTTGGTCCGTCACATTAGCTTCAGAACGTAGCATGAAGGCGTCTCACAACAGGGTGCTGAGGAAGATAACTGGAGCTTAGAGGGAGGAGGTAATAGAAGGTTGCAGAAATGTGCGTAAGTAGGAGCTTCATGAGGATGAGATGGGCGGCACACGTGGCACCGTGCACGACAAGTGCATACAGGGTGTTGGTGGGGAGTATGAAGTAAAGAGATTACTTGGAAGACTTGGGCGTAAATGGGAGGATAATATTAAAACGGATGTTAAAGACGTGGAATAGGGGGTTGAACCAGATTAATCTGGATCAAGACAGCGACAGTTTGTGGGCTATGGTGAACACAGTATTAGACTTGCGAGTTGATAAAATGCGCAGGATTTCTTTAAGAGCCACGGGAATATTACCCTTCCGAGAACGACTCTGGTCTATGGAATAAGTGAGTGAGTGAGTGAGTGAGTGAGTGAGTGAGTGAGTGAGTGAGTGAGTGAGTGAGTGAGTGAGTGAGTGAGTGAGTGAGTGAGTGAGTGAGTGAGTGAGTGAGTGAGTCAGTGAGTCAGTGAGTTAATTAGTGTGTAAATCTTTAATTGCACAAATCACGTTTCAAATACGCCTACGTTTTCACTCGTCCTCGTTATTTCAGGTTTTGGTATATTGTACTCCCACGTGATCGCTACTATATACGCACTAACTGCCCTGCGCATTTCATTCTTCTTGATGTTATCAACTTAATAGCACCGTTACCTATCAAGACTATCAAACATGTTGCAGCGAGAGACAAAATTATAAAATTTTAAAGATTAAAAACCGGAAATGAGACAAATTAAATGAGAGGTGCTGCATTCTTTTCACTTTCTGCTTAGCATTTTAGGGTGAGTAAATGTATGATTTCGAAACAAACGAAGCACAAAGTACGGACGAAGGGCTCAAGTAGGGCGTACAAAGTTTTTGGCTGAAACCCTTGTAGAAATAGATGACTCCGGAGACAGACTTGAATGAGAAAGAAATACTACAAATGGACTTCACAAGAACACGTCCTGATGATATAAAATGGACTGAAATGGCTCAGGATAATTTTCGTCCCCCAGCGTAAATAAGGTTGAAATGCCTGGCTTTGGCGAGTCAGCAGATCGATTGACCAATCAGGCAAAAGGCTTCCGCCGGCTATTTCTATGGCAACGAATTTAAACCCTCCTACTCCACAAAAATCGATAATTTTGTGAACAGAAGGGCACCTGCGATCACACTTGGACTGCTGTTTATCGCGGAATTGCTCAAGACACCTGTTTAATAAGCCGGGCAGATTGAAGATTTTCTATTAATTTATTGTTGTATTTAAAAACGGCATATCCAACAAATGTAATATTATCCACGTTCCGTGCCGTAAGATAGTTTTACAGTGTTTATTCCACCAACTGCAAAATAATTAGATACAAAATTCTACAATCATATATTAAACCTCCTACAAGTTTCGGCCTTTTTTTGGCAATCTCCAGTGAGGTATTTGGCAAGGAAAAACACACTATTGGCTAATCATGTCATATATTTGCAAGTTGTGCATTCAGAAAACAGGATGTTAACATTGTATAAAAATGATATATATGAAAGTATAGTGCACACTGCACGTAAGCATATCACAGTATTTATAATTTATAATATTTGTAATTTGATCGCAAACAATTATCTATCTTAGAATGTCATCTTCGTTTTCACGAATTTGTCACTGTTTCTGTGCTCATGCATGCATGGTGACAAGAACAACCACAGAAGACAGGGACAAATCCGGGAGACGAAAATGAAATTCTATGATAAATTTTTGTTTGCAATCACATTATAAATATTATGATATACGTATACTTTTTAATCATTTTTATACAATTTTAATATCTGCTTTCAACACCATAATCGCGCATTTATGACACTATTAGCCAATGTTGTGATTTCTTTGTCAAATACCTCCCTAAAGATGGGCGACAGAGGCCGAAACATGTAGGAGGCTTACTATATGATTGTAGACTTTTGTATCCAATTCGTATTCAGTCGTTGGAATAAACACTGTAAAAGAATACACAACAGTTCCAGTTTTCAGGGTTAGTTTTCCCAACCAACAGACATAACCAAGTACCAACTTTGGCTAACCCATTATCTGACCCTTCTCTGGGTCAACAGGCCAGGCGAACCGTTCAGAGTCCACGCAGCTGGCGTCTATGCAATCCGTCACAAGTTTGTAACATCACAAGCAATTAAAGCTGCGTTCTGACGTCACATCAAGCCATGAAAAATTACACCTGCAGTTCATGTCTGTTTCAGGCTGCGCTGCACAACAGGTTGATGACGTTTGGGTGTAAATCAATAACGATGGTCATTTATCAAGTCATTAAAATGGAAAAAATTGCGAGAACAGCATTGAGTTAGTTCAGTGCGTAACATTTGCGATCGCGAATGGATAATATTCCAATTGTTCTATCTGTTGTCACGCAAGTGGTCAGATAAAGTGGTCAGAGCATAAAACTGGCTATAAACCTCCAAGAATCTGAGGCTTAGAATGTGTGCAGTTTTGTTCTCATGCATCGCATACAGTCTACGCCGACATGTTAAAGTGTTTAGACAAGGGGCTACCTTAAGAAACAGAAACGCAAAGAAAGAGGAGAAACTCGGGGTGGAGGTGGACAGTAAAAGGCTAGCGGCTCGGTATGCCATTTTCTTGCATAGATGACATCCAGGAACTGAAAAATGTTCACTAGGCCGGGTGTTCAGAGAAAGGCTCTATACATTCACGGTGGGAAACATTAAATACCCGTAATATTTTTTAAAATATAACCCATAACTACAAACACACTTCTTAGGTAAACATTCCAAGGATAATAATATTTACAGAAATATTCGTTGTAAAGAGTGAGACAAAAAACAAATAAATACAACCTGTCGACAAAATGTAGAATATTTTAATATTAAAACATGTATAGTACGCAAAGTAACCATTTTTTTAATAACAGAAGAGATCTATTACATGACAAAATCGTAAATGACACACCCGCAAACAGTGGTTTATACACTCCGAGATGTTTTACATCTTTGTACCGGGTTATATGCGAGATCAATTAAGTTTTCATGTGACAATACAATGGAACGACTTCATTCGTGAAGCAACGTCGCAAATTATGCCAACAAAATCAACTGCGAACTTTCCATCATCTAACTTACGTAATAAACCTTGAAATCAGAAACAACTGTTGTCAAGAAAACTCACGGCTATAGCCGAATCAATATGATGCGAACGAACTTTGAAGGTGACATTCATTTTATAACATGCAGTCACTAGGATCATAAGTGAGAAGTCAGACATAAGAAACCCTCACAGAAACTTGAAAACCATTTCATGTAGCTGAATTATACGCACTTGAATGCTGGTTCATTTTCTGACTTCGAATTCCAGAAGTTTCACATGCTGCTCCGGGACAAACAGGTCTAAGTCAAAGAATTTGTCTGAATGTCTGAGAGCAGAAACTGTCTGAATCTCCACACACCTGCCCTGCATAATCCAACAATGTTTCTGAGAAGTGCTAGTGAATTGGTTGGGAAACGTGCGCAAATTAGCTGAGCTTGTAAATGTTAATTCTTAGCTTCATCTTTCTGATTCAATAAATACATAAAGATTAAATAGGCAGAACATATAACACAGTGACAACAGAATTGCATATCGAACTATGGTCGGTAAACCTAAAAAAAATGACACCACGTGGAAGACACAGACGCACATGCAGGATCCAGTTTCTTTAACCATTTAAAGACGAAGCGTATCTGTTTTATTTAAGGACTCAGTGCGTACCGCGCTGTAAACACTCTCCACTTCGGTTATAAAAACCAGTCTCTTAATGTTTTATAAGGCAAAAGTTGCTGTTTGTTTTGAGATCCGTACAAAACACATAAACGCAATGTGGGCACCACGTAGAATTTTTTAATGTTAAACCTGGTGGTACGTAAAGTTTCCGCTAGGCTTTAAAAGGTTAAGCAACATTTATTTAAGAACGCTGTCAAGATCTCAGACCGTACAGCATGCAATAGTGGAATAAATTGAAAAATTTGCGGAAAGGGGAGGTCGTGGCTTAATCTGAGATCCTATCCCATAATTTGCCTGACATAAAAAATCGATCATTGAATTGCAAGTCTAACACATCTGAAATCAAAATGTCGCTGCGCCTGCAAGAAGATAATAGCACAACACAGCTGCCGGAGAAGATGCCGCTTATGGTAGGCGAATAGGATAATATGTAAGCAATCACTTCCGAATGTATTGATTAATCGGAGATCTGGAGTCCTCATACTGTTACGTCCAATGCACACCGTTATCAGCAACCCCTGATGCACCAACAAGTGCTGCGGCACAACGCACAACATTTATTCATTCCTTTTCCCAATCATGAGAGTCAGTACTGTAGTTACGACATCAATCTTCTGAAGACAACTACTGTAGATTATATCGAAACTTCATTTCCTATATCACACAGAAAAAAATCCATTCGTTTAATGGAATAATCACTGTTCACTATGAACATCTTAAGGAACGCAATCAAATAATAAACTCTAAGTAAAACTGAAAAGATTCTGAACATTAAAAACGACGTTACGTACAGCAAGACTAAGGTTTAAAGGTTCTGTATACATGCAACGCAAGTTAAGTGTGATATTCCAGTCGTTTTTGGCAGCCTGTGTCATCAGTCTTCCAGAATTTCTCACAGATATGCTAAGACCAGCAGAGCTGTCTGATAGCACAGTTAATTCTGTTGCCTTCCTATAAACACTCAGCATGCCGCACAAACACTGTACAGAGATAACACTCAGAGTGTGACGCACAGCTTCGTCTTCATGTCTCAGTACCCCCCTCCTTCTCTAATGAACTACCTAGCAAGCTTCCCTACGAGCTGAGAGTCTCAAAATCGAAATACAGTCGAACCCGGTTATAACGACATCGGTTTGTAGAACAACTCGCTTTGTGGTACCAATTAATTCGTCACTGTTAACCATAACATTATGCTCCTTGGTTATAACAACACCCGTTTATAACGACACAAAATATTCAGTCCCTTTCATGACGTTATAACCGAGTTCGGCTGCATATACCGGCAGTTACAAAGTGTTTTGTTTTTTGCCCAGAGGCATAATCACTGAGCATTGCATGTTGTCATTAAATTTCACACCAACCAATTCAAAGCTCAGTGGCAACTATATAACGCATACTTTAATATTCAAAGACAATGACGATAGTGTGTATTTATTGGCCTTCGCTAAGCGGCGTAGGTTTGTACTTGGTTACCGAAGTTTCAGGATGGCCTATCTGTCTTGTCCTGACCCTTGACCTTTGAAACGGGGCCGATACGCTGTCCGGAAACATCTGTAGCCAACTACCAACCTATGCTGCATAACATATCAGAAGAACGAAGGCGTCATCTAAACCGCGGCGGACACCTGAAATCCGCAGCGTGTATTTAACCCTTTAAAGACGAAGCGTATCTGTTTTATATAAGGACTCAGTGCGTACCGCGCAGTAAACACTCTCCACTTCGGTTATAAAAACCAGTCTCTTAATGTTTTATAAGGCAAAAGTTGCTGTTTGTTCTGAGACCCGTACAAAACACATAAACGCAATGTGGGCACCACGTAGAATTTTTTAATGTGAAGCCTGGTGATACGTAAAGTTACCGCTAGGCTTTAACCTTTTAAAGCCTAGCGGTAACTTTACGTATCACCAGGTTTAATATAAAAAAATTCTACGTGATGCCCACATTGCGTTTCTGTGTTTTGTACGGATCTCAGAACAAACAGCAACTTTTGCCTTACAAAACATTAAGAGACTGGTTTTTATAACCGAAGTGGAGAGTGTTTACAGCGCGGTACGCACCGAGTCCTTATATAAAACAGATACGCTTCGTCTTTAAAGGGTTAAACGGTTACGGGTAACACACTGGCGAGCAACTGTCTTATGTTTCAAGTGCTGAAACTCACTTCTTGGCGGCTACATATTTAAAGATGATCGCGACGTAGAAACAGTTGTGATATGACGGTTGATAACACAGAACACGCACAGATATAAACAGGGAATAAAAGAGCTATGTCCCACGATAGGATATCTGAATTGTGGCAGGGGGATACGTGGAAAAGTAGTGGAAGAACAGTACAGTTATGTGTCGGCTGTTTGCATTAGAGATGAAAATAAAAAAGCCAGTACACATCTATTGCAAACTTCATTTCTGACCGACATTCGTAGGAATGCTACGTATAATAAAGATATGTCGTGTCGCTGATTTAGAGTACGAAGTGACGCAGGCATAATTATTCCATCAGAAATTTTCAACCAGAATTCTCAGTTCGTTTGTACACATACTTCTTTACTGAACGCTTTGCATCCCCATAATTTCAGATGGTAATAGCACAAAGACTTACAAAGGCACTCTATGGCTTTGTCTGCCAAAACGTCAGTTTTGTTTTCCTTATCTTAAGACACAAAGCAATGTACATGACAGAATTAAAGACGCTACAGCGCTGTAACTTGAGGGTGCAAGTAACCTTATGGAATACGACATAAACAGTTCAACTTTGTCTTGTATTACAGAGAAGGCGTATTAATTTAGTGTCTTTTCAGAACAGGAACTCGACTGTAACTCAACTTCCTATCGCATTTTATTACTATAATATTGTATATGTGCTGAACTACATGGAAGATATTAACTTGACATCAGACATAAAACGTGTAATGATATTTTTATGTTTCTCCTCAAGTACCGAGAGAAGATATGAAAGCCACAAAATTACCCTATTCACTGGCCACGCCAAAACACGGATTTTAATCCTGCATATTTATGATATTAGAATATATAACACTGCTATACAGATGTTTATCATTATCATACATTAAACGCACAATTACCAGGATAGAATATAAATTTATTTAAATCAACTGCAGGGAATCCAGGAAGTACAGTATGTCCAGAAATTTTGATTTCAGGCTTCCGCCGCGATGTTGATGAGATCTGCGCCTTTTTTGGGATATTACGCGGCGTGGTACGGTAATTTTTACCGACGTTTCGGGACAACATATCGGTCCCATCTTCAAGGTTCAAGATTCCGACAAGATCGATACGTTCCCCCGAAACGTCGGTAAACAATTACCGCACGACGCAGCGTAATATCCCAGAAGAGAGCAGAACTGAGTGTACAGAAGAGAATACACTTTGACAATATTTACCTATAATTTGTGACACAGGAGTGCATGTGGTGTAGGTGGGTGTGGACAGACAATAAGAGAAAGAGACAAACACGAAATAAGTTTTAAGAACCCTGCGTCGTTCGCTCCCTTTATTGACTACCTAATAAAGGGATGAAGTTCAAATTTTAATGAAGCTGTAGTAGGAGGATGGCTTATTTTAACGAAATATATATTTAATGCGCGCATACATCTGAATTTATGTGCGACAAAGCGTCGCTTAATTATTTCCTAAAATAATAAAGTAAAGGTAAGGCAATCCCATTACAGGCCTGGAGAGGCCCTTATGGTTCCAGGAGGCTGATGCTTCCAGATTTCCAGACAATCGACACATGAAGGTGGCAAGGTTGTCAGCCCTACGCACCGGCCACCTTTACCTACCCAGAAAATATTCCTGATACCCATTTCTGTTAGAGGCTAAGTCGATGCCAGGGTCACAGTGCGGCAGGAAGGAACATTTCAATGAAAAATTACACTGACACCATCGGGAATCGAACACGCGACCTTAAGACTTGGAGCGCAGTGCCTCAACCAACTGCGCCACCGCGTAGCCTCTTCCTAAAATAATAGCCATTGGAAATATTCGAGCCATTTGAAGGCCCACTGTTGACTGTTGAATATGCAAGGCGCAAACACCCGTAAGACTTCACGTTCTTCTCTTTAATTGCTTCTACCAGTAAAATCGTTAAGACTTAATGAAAAAGCGTACTGAATGTGAAACGTGTTGTTCATTCTTCTCTCCAAATTTTGTTCGAAAAATTGCTAGCGAGTGACCCTTGACTTTTACGTATAAATGCGTGTAATTCTTCACAGAGCATGTCCAAAATTTATAGCCGATTTTAACGACTATTAAAATATATCGACACATCTGAAGCCCTGTGACATGCATGAAGGTATGTTCTGCCCAAGTTATTATACGCGGACAGACATGGGCAAGAGAGCGGGCAATTTTGTTGTTTCGAAAGTGCTAAAAATGGTGGTGAAGAAAAACATATAGAATAAAAATAAGGCACGGGGAAGTAAACAAAAAAAGGAAACAATAAGACAAAAAGAAGATAACAGTGCATAAAAAACAGGACATAAAGAGAAACTGGATACAAAATAAGCAGTTGGCGAAGAAAAATAGACGCAGGAGAGGGGGTTAGATACTTGCCAGGAAATCTCTGCTGCCCAAATATAGAGTATACTGATGTTCTCTTTACACGAGGCGCATAAGCTGAGAGACTGAGATATGTCCGCACATTGACACTCGGAAGCAACAGGAAGGATTTGCTTTAAATATTGTAATAAAGGTCAGCAAAAAAAAGCTCAGCAGGCCATCCCAAAATTTTAAAAAACACCACATTAAAGACGTGTTCCTTCATAATGGGGTAAACACACACACACACACACACACACACACACACACACACACACACAATGCCCGTAAAGTGTGCATCCGGTACGAAATGCATTTTGTGCTCTTCTTTCTTGTCATGCGAAGGATATTTCTGTTATATTTAAGGAAAACTGCAGGGCTATGCGGCAAGATATCGCACAGACAACTCCAACTAAATAAATATTCGAATACTATACACGCTCCGACTTCTAAGACTGAAAAACTTAAAAACGAAGAAGGAGCAAAAGCGCCTTTGGGTGTTTTGTGTTACGTGAAATAGGGCTGTTAAGACCCCAAATGCAAGCAGTCGTTCAGAGCGTGCAATGGGCCTTGGTAAATTTGCAGTAAATTTACAGTAAATTTACGTTGTCAGTAGAGAGTAGTGGAGTGTCTGGTTAAGGATGAATTGGAAAGGGTATGGATGGAATTCGTAAACTAATCTGAGGACGGAGAGACGGAGTAAAACCACAAACAGCCTCACTGAAGCAGACGACATCCAGACAGAGTTTCAAAACGGACACCTCCCTAATATAAGATAGTAATATTATCACTTGGGTCAACTCACACAGTCCTTGTCATTCTGAATTAGAATTACATCACACGTGCATTTCGTAAGGGTCTTACATTCATCGGTCTTGTTATATTTGTTCCTCTTCTTACTATGATTATATCCCAGTAAATTCCTATTATAACTACGATTAACATTTCTCATTGTTAGCCCTGTTACTGCACTTCGCTATTCGTTCTATGAGCGCTCGCCAGACCACAGAGTCGTGCGTCCGTTACCGTTGTGTTACGGATTATAGTACGTCTTAAAATAAAATGGGGTGGTCTCCAGTTACGTACATTTCTCATCAGGTTTCATAACAAATCTATATCGTGGTTCTCAAGTTGAAATGTGAGGACGGATGTCGAAACGTCGCTCCCCACCAGTGTCTATTAACTTTTCTTGTACCACGGCTTCATTAATAGTCCCAATAATTTCGTGGACGTTCTCTCCAAAATCTCAATTACAGACAACATTTAATGTTGGAATATTTACAAATAAGAAGTATAACTTTATTAAGGTTTATCTAAGAAAAAGTTTAAATTAAACTTGTCCCTATACAAGCCACCAAGGCGTATGAGGGGAATCAAAGTACAGCTCCACCTCTTCATAACTTCGACACTAGACGGAAAAGCCGCTAATATCCATTTAATAGGAGGCTGGGTGGGCCTTAGAGGCGGTCTTGACGTTTTGGAAGACACCTAAATCTTTTGCTCCTAAAGAGATTCGAACCCCCAACTGTCCGGCCTGTAATCCAGTCACTACACTGACTACGCTAACCGAGTTCTTGCTACAAAGGGGAAAATTAAACAACAACGTGAAAACAGGCAGTTTAACCATTTAAGGAGGAAAAGTAAGGATTTATTACAAACAGTACTTTTCGTAGCAGCAATGGCAAAAAATCTAGGACCAGAAAAAAAAGCTTAAAAGGAGCAAAACCCGTTTATGTTCTGCTGACTGAAGGCTATTCAAACCGCTGGCCCTCGGCACAGAAACGTTCCTATATGCCTTCTCTTCTTACACTTCATGCAAATAACGTAGAATGCACAAAGAGGCATCCAAATCTTCCGGTTCACTAATCATGACCATCTGGCCATACGTCACCGCACGCGGATTAACCCTTTAAAGACGAAGCGGATCTGTTTTGTATAAGGACTCAGTGCGTACCGCGCTGTAAACACCCTCCACTTCGGTTACAAAAACCAATCTCTTAATGTTTTAAACGGCAAAAGTTGCTGTTTGTTCTGAGATCCGTACAAAACACATAAACGCAATGTGGACACCACGTAGAATTTTTTAATGTTAAACCTGGTGGTATGTAAAGTTACCGCTAGACTTCAGAAGGTTAAACGTCATTACATAAGCAAAGCAACAATGAAAATGACCTGAAAGCGGCAGTGTAGCTCAGTTCGATATGTTCTGTCAGTTCTCAAAACTTAAAACTTTCTTGAAACTGGAATCGGGGGGGGTAACCCTTTAAAGACGAAGA
>BLKM01000706.1:191503-219333 GCA_013340265.1 Coptotermes formosanus
GGTTGCTATCCAAAAACACAAAGATTAGGGTATACAGAACTATAATTTTACCTGTTGTTCTGTATGGATGCGAAACTTGGTCTCTCACACTGAGGGAGGAACAAAGACTGAGGGTGTTCGAGAATAGGGTGCTGAGGAGGATATTTGGGCCTAAGAGGGACGAGGCGACAGGGGAGTGGAGAAGACTACATAACGAGGAACTTAATGACCTGTACTCATCACCAAATATTATTCGGGTAATCAAATCGAGAAGACTGAGATGGGCGGGGCATGTGGCACGTATGGGGGAGGAGAGAGGTGCATACCGGATTTTGGTGGGGAGACCCGAGGGAAGGCGACCACTTGGGAGACCCAGGCGTAGATGGGAGGATAATATTAAGATGGATATTCGGGAAGTGGGATGGGAGGACATGAACTGGATTGAGCTGGCTCAGGATAGGGACAGGTGGCGGGCTCTTGTGAATGCGGTAATGAACCTTCGGGTTCCATAAAATGCGGGGAATTTCTTGACTAGCTGAGAAACTGTTAGCTTCTCAAGAAGGCCTCTGCTCCATGGAGTTAGTTAGTTAGTATTTAATTATTTTCCATTACCACTTGCCCCTTTTTAAGTAATATTGACAAAATATTAATTTCTAATATTTTACTTAGGCTATATATATATATATACACGTATACAAGATTGATGTATACATTTGTAATGTGTTTACTATTGTAAACGGGGGAGATCTTCCACTTACACAATATGTGGAGTTTTCCAACTTATAGCTTCTGTTACGGCCTGATGATGGCTCTTATGAGCCGAAACTAGTAGCATAAATACGCATTTAAAAGCGAAGTGTTGGTTCTAAATGTGTAATTAACATTTTAAAGCCTAGCGGTAACTTTACATACAACCAGGTGTAACATTAAAAAATTCTACGTGGTGCCCACGTTGCGTTTATGTGTTTTGTACGGATCTCAGAACAAACAGCAACTTTTGCCTTATAAAACATTAAGAGACTGGTTTTTATAACCGAAGTGGAGAGTGTTTACAGCGCGGTACGGACTGAGTCCTTATATAAAACAGATACGCTTCGTCTTTAAAGGGTTAATAAGAACAAACGTACTTTTTCAATAAAATGTACGTTGTTCAGGTAAAAAAATTATACTGTTATAATTACTATAGCGTATATGTGTATTATTCTGTATGTGTATAAATTCTACCTATAACGGATGGCCTACGCGAATACTGACTTGGGTGCCGGCGGGAAGAGAGAGAAGAGGAACACCCGCAATGAGTTGGGAGAGGGAAGAGGAAAGAGCGATGAAGCAGAATAATCTAACACCTGAAGGCGCAGCAAACCGGCAAACATGGCGAAAATCAACTGAGAACCAGTAAGGTTGTAACACTGGAAAACTGTTATGGATAGATTAATTGTACCTGGTTGGTAACATATTTCATTAAGTTCGTGTACACGGTATAATGCGCTACAAAATAAACACAAAGGTTCATCCATTTTAAACAGTGTATTTACGTTGCGACATTATCAGGCCTGCGATTGCTAACAAACACCACCACCACCTGAACCCGCCGCACTAAAAGCGTAATTTCCACCTCCAGATCTACACATGCGGAAGAACCAAAGCCCGCAAACTGCAGCAACACGATGATTACGTAATCCGCAAACCGGGGCCACTACTTCATACCGTACAGACACCGAAGGAACTCTCCACATGCACTTCTCATACTTTTGAACAGACATAACCTGAACAAAAAAGATCACCTCCACGTACTCGTGGGCTTTTGAACAATTGACTGCAGCGGGAAAACCCGGCGTTGACGTCACAGTTTCTGGAATGCAAATCGATACCAACAAAAGCACACGATTACGTCTTTCTATACAACAATTTTAATCACCAGTCGCACCAACTTTGAAAAGTTATATAAAGTTACCCCATCCGTTTATTGCAAGAATATTCGAGGACCAAAGATACGGTCTGCATAGTTTCGTCTTTGGTGTTTTGCGAACACAAGGTAAGAGTGTTATGCTGTCTTCCCTACACCACAGACATAAAGACACAGGAGGCCCCGCATTGACTGTCTTCATACAACTGTCTTTTTATGCCTCTCATAAAACACGTAACAAGTCCGAATGAGAGCGTTCCCCACTGTCTCAGCACCTCACTCAACACACACACACACACACATCCATCTGTCTATATGTAACAATATATCTACCAACGAGACGGACAGATGAGGTTTACTGGTTGTACAGACAATCGTCTGCAAAGGTGATGTAAAGATGACAATCACATGTATTGCAACCAACTGACATACTTTTGACTAAACAGTGTTTTATGTGTGTGAGGTACGTTCCGCAACGACTGGTTTGTGTCCAAACTACGTGAACACCGAGTTACTATGAAGTACGACAAAGTGACAAGGTAAAAAAAAAGCAAAAAGGTAAAGCAGTCCCATTACAGGCCTGGACAGGCCCACAGGGTTCCAGGAGGTCGAGGCTCCCCGATTTCTAGACAGTCGGCACATGAAGGTGGTAAGGTTGTCAGCCCTACGCACCGGCCGCGTTTACCCCCCAGGAAATATTCCTGGTACTCATTTCCGTTAGAGGCTGAGTCGACCCCAGGGCCATAGTGCGACCGACAGGATTATGCCAATGAAAAATTCCACTGACACCATCGGGAATCGAACCCGCGACCTGCCGGTTTGTAGCACAGTGCCTCAACCAACTGCGCCACCGCGGCCCCCAAAGTGACAAGGACGTTTGTAAATTATATTTGTATTTGCACTGGAATACGTCTTTACGCTCTTCCTTAAGATCACTTAATGTTGTGCGTTAACAAAGTAGCGGTTTAAGTAAATCCAGCGTGTACTTCTGAAAGTTGCTAGAACTCTCATTTTAGAGTACCTGATCTATGAACAAAATGTTAGCCTTTTATTTCTTGACAAAATCTATTACATGCATATGCAAACATATAGGCCTACACATGGCCAAACACTTTCAAAAATAACACTAAAATACATCACAAATCCAATCAGAATGCTTCATCCGAAAATTTACAGCCACAGCAATCAAATTCTCCTAGAGATCTATGTATATTTTTCTTTCTTTACGGCCTGCCTCAAGCGGAATCCGAATACATTCTTTATATATGTATTTGTGTACCACGTTCATACTCATGACATGTTCATACAGAATGCCCCGTTTAATTATATAAGTATGTGGGAGCCCAGTTTATAATGCGCAATACTTTGGTACAGATTAACCTAATGTCTGCCCCTTTTAAGCACTTTCGAAACGTCCATTGCAAATACTCTGCAAGAAACGGTTCTTCCGTATTGATAAAAGGATAATTCCTTACGTAACACAAATAACTACAGCGTTTCTGGCATATGTCGCAGTGCTAACTGGTAAATATTTGCCCACATTTTGAGGAGCTTGCTACTTCCATCTTCAGATTAGAATTTCAAGCAAGCTCCTCTGCCACGTCAGTAACTATTTGCCAAGAAACATGGCATTACATTCCGCGTGACTCAAACTGTCATGAACTCCAAGGCATACACTCTTATGACTGTGCAGCAGCCATCCCTTGTTATGCGGAACTGCTTTACACTTGTTTGTTAATATTATATCAAAATGCCTAGATACATTCCGTCTACGTCAGAAATGTTATGATCAAGAACATACATGATTCTTTTCCTATAAACATCTCCCAAACATGTGGAAGAAATCTGCAAATTCATTTACCTAAAGTTACAACGACTCAGCATACAAAGACCTGAAACACAACGTCAGAGTGCCATTGACCTTCCTGAGAATTAAATGACAGTTACACAGAAACATACCGATACATTTGCCTTCATGAATCCAGCAAATTTCAAACTGTTTTGACAGGCAGGTGTTTCGCAGGTTATTATTAGCGACGACGTATTAATTATTCCAATCCGTGGGCCGGGATAGCGCAGTCGGAGTAGTGACTTGCTAAAGGCTGGACGGTCCGGGGATCGAATCCCTGTGAGGGCGAGATTTTCCGCACCCACCCAGACCGGCCCTGGGGCCCACACAGCCTCCTATAAAATGGGTAGCGGGTCTTTTTCCGGGAGTAAAGCGGCTGGGGCGTGGTGTTAACCGCCCACCCCATCTAGCGCTGACGGTAAAGAAAGAGTAGTGTTATACGTCTACTCTCCCTCTGGACACCTTCGTGTCAGGTTATAGGATGACATTTACGTTTTACTCCGCCTAAATAACGACAGGCAACGAGACCACATCACAAAACTGCTTGTTTACGACTATGAACTTCCTCTAGCTCGCTCATGTGCCATGTCTCGTAGTTCCACACGTATTCTCTAACGTTTTCAAATCCCTTCAATTGAATATTCAAGTAAGGTACTGGTTACACACTAAAAATTGAGCAGGAATTCTTCCCGAAACGTCGATAACTACTTAACAATGTACACAGCAACATACCGCAGAAGATTTATATCTTTATAAACACTGCTGTAAGACTCAAATTCATCTTTCAGTCTTATCATCCTTCACGTATAAATATCCGATTTTTTACCCCCACAAAAAAGTTCCTAAATTTGCTACTTTGCGTTAATTTAACCAAAAACAGCATTACATTTGCCTTGACATTTTCTGCAGTGTCAAGATCAAAGGAACCGCAATAATTCTTTAGGAATCGCATACTGTAAATTCCTAAATGAAAGAGAATAGACTCTAAACTGCATTTAACCAAACAGGTGACTCACTTAATACGCAGCAACAAGGTTCCTAATAACCGTGCCGGCTGTTTTCTACCGGAATGTCAGGCTTACCATTGAGACACAAACACCGACGTTTCGAAGGCACAACTTACCTGAAAAGGAGAAAAGAAACACATTTAAAAATATGTTATACCCAAAATAAGACAATCATGTACATTTTGTAACAAACGGTTCTGAATACGAGTGTCCATACGTGTTTGCTGCAATTCTATAATATTTTCTATAATTTAAAACATGTTAATTCACTTATAAACTCATTATTCTGCATAGGGTCAAATTTAATTCCTTCCGTAGCTAATAAACTGTACAGGTGTAAACACTATTTTGTAGACAACCATATCCGGTATGCGACTCCGTTGTGATGTGGTACACACGTTCCAAAGTTTCAGAGAAACCAAATGCCCCAAAACCTATGCTTATAGTGGACCGAACAGGTTCCTCTGAAACGTCGCGTACACACTTACCAGACTACACAACGTCTCACTCCAGAAGGCTAATTTCACACTCGCCGCCATGACAATCTCAAACCTCACACATTATTTTTCCCACGCATTTAATTCTACACCATACCAGAAAATACTTGGAATTCAAGTTACAGAAAAACACGGCAGTGTGAGTGTTCAGACTACATATGGCAGTGAGTGTTGTGTCACTCTGCGGTCTTACCGGTGGTCACCAGTATCTCGAAGGAAAACTTGAAATGGAAGTGGCATGTTCCTAGAAAACGCTGGTTATCTACGGACCAGACGACACGGTGTCACCACCGAGAATACCGTAGTCTCTATAAAGGTTTAGAACGTACAGGCATCTATACTTATGTCCCGTGTGTCTTCATTAATGAAAAATCCTTTCAGGCCTCGGCTTAAGTAACTAGCCAACTAAAACCCTGCACACAGCAGGTCCTTAAGAAGCTAACAAACAGTCAGCTAGGCAAGATATTACCCTCCATTTATGGAATCTGATAGTCTATTAAACATTTAAAGACTAGTTGTTACTTTAAGTACAGCTAAATCTAAATAATTCTATATTTTGCCCACTAACGGTATTCAAGCGTTTTGTATCTATATCTGACCAAACAGCGTTTATTTCCCTAAACAGCATTCATTCATTGGTTTTTACAACGGACGCAGAGTGTTTACTGCGCGGTACGAACTGAATCTGTATACCTCACGTTGGTCTTTGTTTTTAAAGGGCGAATGCATTCACATAGTTACGTCAAGCAGAAGATGGACACAATAAATTTTTTGCCCAACGATTTATTACCAAAAATAATGTCACACTGAAATTAGTTCAACACTTTGTCGATCCTCAAGGTCTTACCAATAGTGTGTTTACATTTCATTCATAGTTACGGTTGATAAATCTGACGCAGAAGTACGCCTGTATCTTTCGATTAAAACAGTTGTTTTTGCACATCAAACAATAATAACGAAGGTAAAATAAAACTACGACATAAAACGTGATTAAGATAAAACATTGTAAAAATCAAGACAATTTTCTCTATTCCAAAGCGTCCAGATCGGTTTCGGGGCCCCAATCAGCTTCCTATTCTATGGGAACCGGGGACTTTATCACCAAGGGTAAAGAGGCCGGGAACGTGAGGCTTAACATTCACCTCAATTTGGCGCCGAGGTTAAGAATATGTGGCGCTATACCTTCACTCTCTCATGTGTCTTCAAGGAATCCATAGGGACAGTTTTAGCTTTACATCATATAAATATCTACACTTCCAGCTATGCGAGGAGAACTAGTATGTTGTGTCGCTTTTGTGTTGTTATGTCCCTTCGCACTCAAGCAGATTAACCTTTTAAAGCCTAGCGGTAACTTTACACACCACCAGGTTTAACATTAAAAAATTCTACGTGGTGCCCACAGCACCTTCATATGTTTTGTACGGATCTCTGAACAAACAGCAACTTTTGCCTTATAAAACATTAAGAGATTGGTTTTTATAACCGAAGTGGAGAGTGTTTACAGCGCGGTACGCACTGAGTCCTTATATAAAACAGATACGCTTCGTCTTTAAAGGGTTAATTCACACATTTCTTGTTCAGAAAAGAACATACGTCGTGTGAACGACGAAAGGCATGAATTGGGGGTGTTCAGTCACTTCGTGCGTTTTCTGTGACGAAAGAACGAAACTGCCTGTGCAGTCACTTAACTGAGCAGATTATTCGTATTCAGTATAGTGACTAGGCTACAAGCGCGACCATCTGGGGTTCGGATCCCGGCAGGGGCAAGAGATTCGTCTCTCTTTCGATAAGCCCAGACCGGTTATGGTGCCAACCCATTGGGGATAGGGTTACTTCCCGGAGGCACAACAACCGAAGTCTGAAAGTGACAACTAACCTCAGTCCAGTACTGAGGCTAATAATGAGTGGAGCTATTCTCCACTCCCCTATATGCCCTAACGACGTGTAGCGAGAAAATTTTACTTTTACTTCACTATATTCCTTTCTTGCTTTCCGAACTAGATGAGTCTGTCAGACTGTGCATCAATTTCCTCTTCCAGTCACCAACATCAAGGTGCTATTAAGTGGCTGGCTGGTGTTCTAGAATCTCAGTGTGAACAACAGCATCTCGAAGGCTAACCCTGAACTCCGTGTCACTAACACCAGCGCGATGACGTTCGAGCTACTCAGCCTACTGGGGAGAGATATATACCGCAAAGCAAAGCCGTAGAGTTCAAAGTAGGGGACATCGGGGCTAGAGGGCATAGTAACATACGGATATATTTTCAACTATGGGGCTATGACGAGACGCCACACACACACACACACACAAACACACACACACAGAGGAATATGTGTGTCAAATTTTAAGGTTTATGTGAAATATCAATATGTAACCTAAAATAGAAAAAAACACTTTCTGCAGCAACCTGCCCGGAGCAGAAGGCTGTGACATATTGAAAATTAACATTTTTGTTTATCCACAGCACTATTATCTGGCTCCCTGTGACAAGATATTAAAAATTCATTAATTTTTTAATTATTTAGTACCAGAAAATTTTAGTAACAAGCCACATAAACCTACGTTTATTTGACACGCGGTTCAACTATTTCTGAGGCACAGAAACATGAGTGAACTTCACAATCGCGCCTCTTTCATGCACTAGGCAACTTTAATATTACATGCACAAATCGAAATACAGAACAAACCTGACAACTGAGCAGCAATGAAGGTTACTGACTCCTGTAACGTGACTCCGTGCAGTCTGGTAAATATTCACCCTCGTTTTAGACAAACCTACACGCTCCATTATCATGTTAGATAACAGGCATGAAACATATACAAATAAATCTTTCAGAAGACGGCAAACTTCACTGAAAATGCCGTAGAACCTTCACGTCTCACAAGGGAACAAGAGTGTAACGTCTAATGGCAAAAACAAAACACTGCTTCTCATGGGGCAGATCTGAGGCTTAACAATTGTGCCTGCAGCGTGCAGTAAGAATAGAGAATACCACATTTTGGTGCTGACATTTAAAGCTAATAACGCCTAGTAGGGGATATCTAAATAAAGTGACGACCATCCCCGATCTCCCCTATAAATGAAGAAACGCCACTTTATATCCGTCAGTATTTACAGATATTGAAGAGAAGATGACGCTTCGATTTGAGGATAATAAAGACAGAAAGGCGGTCCATCAGTCGGTTTGCAGTGTAGCCACGGGGGTCGGAATTGTTCCGACAAGATATGAAATGTTTGGAGAAAAGTGATACCATCCTTAATGTCTTTACTCCTGTCTACTTTCGCTCTATCTTCTTTGTTTATTTTCTTTTGCGCGTTAAAAAACGGGAAGTTGTAAACGTGTAAGATATTAACTTCGCCATGCTGGTCATCTGCCCGCACTTCTCAACTCGCGAACGGCTGAACGTATTTTTGAACGCATTTCTCTTCTTCTCACTCACGCTACTTACTGCGCTCTGCACAACCTCCCAACTCAATAATCCTCTCTCCTCAGCGCGTTTGTTTGAAACGCCCCTAAATCTTGCCTTCCTTATGACATATGAAGTAACGCACTGTTGTAACCACAAGTTGTGTTTTTTTATGTATTCACATAGGATAAGGTAAAGCAGTCCCATTACAGGCCTGGACAGGCCCAGAGGGTTCCAGGAGGTCGAGGCTCCCAGATTTCTAGACAATCGGCACATGAAGGTGGTAGGTTGTCAGCCATACGCACCGGCCGCCTTTACCCCCCCAGGAAATATTCCTGGTACTCATTTTTGTTAGAGGCTGAGTCGACCCCAGGGCCAATTAAAAAATCCACCGACACAATCGGGAATCGAACCCGCGACCTGCCGGTTTGTAGCGCAGTGCCTTAACCAACTGCGCCACCGCGGTACTGAATGCAAATTATTGTGAAATGGATGGTTGTGCGCATTCCCCGAAATTGTTAACTAACTCCACGGGGCAGAGTCTTTCAAGAAGAGCCAGTCCTTCCTCAGCTAATCAAGAAATTCCATATATCTTATGAAACCAACGGTTCATTGCCGTGTTCACAACAGCATACTACGTGTCCCTACCCTAACCCGAATAAATCCCGTCTACGCCCCCATTCTATTTCTTGAAGATCCAGTTTAATATTATTCTTTCATCTCCGTCGTCTTCAGAGTGGTCTCTTGCCTTCAGGTTTACCCATCAAAATCACGCACTCGCCTCTCCTCTTTCCCACACATGCCACATGCACCCCCCCCCCCCTTCTGTACTGCCTTGATTTCATAACTGAAATATTATTTGGTGAGTTCTACAGATCATGAATATCATCATCATCATCATGCTACAAATTTATTTGTGAACTTGATTTGGTACTGTTATTCCCAGACATATTTTAACATTTGTGGCATTTACCAGCACTCTGTTCACAAGACATTAACACATGTGCCTACTTAGCTCCCGTGTATCCATTTCTACACTCACACAATAGCGCAGTAACTGTTCACAGCCAAGTAGTAACTATGCGTCCCAACCCGCTGAAACATTGCATACTTATTTCTCCTCATTCTAGCAGTAAACAAAAATTATTTCCCTACAACATTAAGCAGTTGGTTTTATAATGGAGATGCACTCTGTCTTCTGTGAGGTAGGAACTAATTTTGATATTCAGTTTAGATAAACGTATTAATTTTAAAGGCATAACAATGTTCCTGCACTCTTATCTGCGACACTTACACTGTTACCGACAACACTGTGATGACAACAGAATGTCAGAACATCGTAAGTGTGAATTCAACAGGCAGAAACATGTTTGTAAAAATAAAACACTGCATCACTAACACTTTACCCTTTAAAACCAAGTGGTTACTCTGTGTACCATCAGGTTTAACGTTCAAAAGCTCTACATTCTGCCCACACATTGTATTTACGTGTTTTGTATGGATCTCGGAACAAACTGCGATCATGTTCCTATACAGCACTGACTGACTAGTTTTTACGCCCGTCCGCAAAATTGCGAAAATTGAGTATTAACTTCGTCATGTCTGTCTGTCCGTCCGTCTGTCCGCAAAAACAACTCGCCTCCCACTGTACGGATTTCCATAAAATTTGACATTTGAGTATTTTTCGAAAACTCTGTCTAGAAAATTCAATTTCATTAAAATCTGACAAAAGTAATACTTTACACGAAAAGGTATCTGCACTTAAACATCTCGCTTAATTCTTCTTATGACGAGAAATGTTTCGGACAAAAGTTGTGCAGAAAATCAAAACACACATTTTATGTTGAAAACATTTTTCCCTAAAATCATGTCGTTTATGAGGTAATGTGAAAAAAATATGCTACAGCCAGGAAAGCCACAGATGACAACATAATACGGCGCAAAGAATATGCGATTTTCGTGACGGATAACTCAGGCAAAGACAAAAACACACTCAGAATATTTAATACTTATTGTTAACAGCAGTACGAAATACTTTTTAGCTCAACAACAGTGCAAAGGGAATCCACTGAGGCGTTTTTATAGCAACACTGAACATTTTTATATTGTTGTAGCTACATCTGCACCACAAACAATAAAATGTGGGCTTATTGTTGCGCTTCCATGGTTACGTGAACGCAACACAACGTAACGTTTCACGTACACCGTCTCTCTCGTTATGACTCAGATGCAGTGTGTTTACTGCGCCGTAAAACCTGTATATTTAAACATAATTAAAGTTCGTCTTGGTCTTCAAAGGTTTCATACTGTGTTACTTCAAACTTAAGAAGCCCTGTAATTGAAGACGCACCCCACTTTTAAAAAAGGATTTTGAGGAAAATTTACTACTCTTTCAGCGATGCCACTTGTTTCTCGAGGAAAATGTTTTCAAGATTCTTGGCAGGTGCAAACTCTCTCGAATTTAAGACTCACCCTAATTTTGAGCTCGGAGAAACGTGAGGAAGGAGAACCTTGCAGTCCAAGTCATACGGTATCATGCAACTTTCAAAATACTTGGTCTAGCTATGCTTTAAATTTCCTCTTATCTCCAGCACATAACTCACGTACATGAATCACAATAAACTGAAGTGTGTTCCAGCAGTATGCAGTCTCTCGTGCAGACTTTTCAATTCGTTTCCAAACATCTGCTCACAATCTGAATTTTTATGGACACATTCACTGCCATACCGTGTTAATATTCACACAACGCCAGCACTCCAACGGTGTAATGTGTCACTCAGCACATACAGAAATATCTACATACAAAATGCATCAGTACGAGAGTCTGCACTTTAGTTCAATTACTGGAAATGGCAGACGGAAAGGCAGATGACACGCTGCGCAGAATATCTTTCTGGATATCAAGCTTATACGTTGGCGGTACCTAGAACTAATTGGAAGGCAGGCAACAGTGCGCTGTAACCACACTACTACCCGCAACAAACTTCTGGTTCTCTTCACTCACATTTCCAAGAATGGCTTTAGTTCTATGAACGGTAGAAGTACAGTCCGCTGTGCCCAATTAAGCACCATACCGTGAAGGCATGGAGTGGGAGTGGACTACAGCTCTAAAAAATTAATACATCAACCAATTTATGCACTTAATAAAATACATTCAAAAGTAAGTATAAAACTGCTACATGTTTCGGCACCGAGGTGCCATCATCAAGGAGTTACATGAACAAAGGAATACAAGGCCAGCAGGCTTATGTAGGTACAGTGTCGCCTTCATTAACCCTTTAAAGACGAAGCGTATCTGTTTTATATAAGGACTCAGTGCGTACCGCGCTGTAAACACTCTCCACTTCGGTTATAAAAACCAGTCTCTTAATGTTTTGCAAGGCAAAAGTTGCTGTTTGTTCTGAGATCCGTACCAAACACATAAACGCAATGTAGGCACCATGTAGAATTTTTTAATGTTAAACCTGGTGGCACGTAAAGTTACCGCTAGGCTTTAGAAGGTTAAAATAATTAAAATATTAAAATTCCAAAATACACAAGGTTAACAACCATAAAATCGCAATGAATAACATAAAAGAATACAGCCCTGAACATTTGGGACCTTGAGTGGTCAGCTTCACACGCGGCCACAAAGAGCCCTCAATGCATATTGAAATGGACGTTGCGTGGGCCCCACATGGAGTGTGGTGCTTCGGAGAAGACAAAAGCTTATAAAGCTATTGTGAAATAATCACTGACATCGAAATTTCGTTTGAATCTGGTACGAATTAAAACACTTCGAAGAACGTTGACGAATTAACAAAGGATGAATGTAAAACTTCACGTTACACTGAATATAACATGACACATTTGTGTGGCTAAGGATGACGTCAGATCCCGGTGGCCGCGCAGGCTAAGGCGTGGGTCTGCGGCCGTTCGTTTGCTGGGATTGCTGGTTCGAATCCCACCGGAGGCATCGATGTCTGTCTCAGGTAAGTACTGTGTGTTGTAGAGTCGTAACGAGTGAGATGCGTCTACGTATCATTGCGAAGACACGAAAATAAGGAGGCCCTGGCCCAATAGGGGCTGTTGCGCCATGCAAAATGACATCAAGTAGCATACCCCTTTCCATCATAAAGCACGTACATACAAAATGTACTAAAGATGCAGTTCTTATCACACTACGCGTACGTTGTTGTTTCAATGTAAAGACGAAAGGCGTAAGTTCCCTTAAAGCTGTTCAGAAAAATATTCGTTAATACTAAAGCCGGCCAATGGACAAGACCCTAAGGCAGGTCCATGTGCTTCCCATCTTCGTAGTCCTTCCCTCTTTTACCTACTTATTCACAGTAGGTGTAGAGGGTTTTTATTTTCACTTGATCACACTCAGACACACACCACAGTCGGTAGGACTCCTCTGGAGGAGGAATCGGCCCGTCGCAGAGACCTCTACCTGGCAACACAAACACTGTACAAGAGAAAAAAATTCATACCCCCGGTGGGATTCGAACCCACGATCCCAGCAGCAAGCGCTCAGCCGCAGACCTACGCCTTAGACCGCACGGCCACTGGGATCGGCGTGCCTCTCATCTCGAGAGCCTACTTCCCTAACGA
Organism: Coptotermes formosanus; assembly: GCA_013340265.1. Lineage (NCBI taxonomy): Eukaryota > Metazoa > Arthropoda > Insecta > Blattodea > Rhinotermitidae > Coptotermes > Coptotermes formosanus. The sequence goes on from BLKM01000706.1 coordinate 204,744, forward strand.
TTACCACATGCACATTTCAACCTATCAAGTGGTCACTTTTTATTACGCCTGCAATTACTTCGAATTGCCCACACCGTATGTGCAATGGGCCTCTTCTCTCAGCAGTAAGTTTCAGAACGGTTTTGGGTTCCGGATTTAACGATTATAACATTACAGTCCGACTGGAAGGCAGATACTGTTTCCGCGATAACAGAAACACGGAAGCTGCAAACTTCCGATAGGCGAACCGGCGCGATCGGATCGTAATTAGCCGTAATATCCGGTCGAAAACACGATAAAACATAAAACTGACCTAGCAATGAAAACAATTCTAACTTAAACAAACAAACAAACAAACAAACAAACAAACAAACAAACAAACTTTGGGACTATTATGCATCGTCCCGTTACATAATTTGGTCGCTTGCTGCGCTAAAGGGTCCAAAAATATGCTGGAGTTGTGTACGTCAGTGCCACATTACAGTCAATTAAGCCTGACAATTTTACAACGCGGTAGGTTAACAATAGGCGTCTTCTTCTCCCTTCCCTTTTTCCTTCTTCACCCTGCTCCTCTTCCTTCTCTTATTCTTCCCTTTTTTATTCTTCTCCACCCCTCTCTTGTCCCTGTTCTACTGTCAACATTTCTTCCCTTTCATCTTTTTTTACTGCATAAAGGCTTTCTTATTTCCCCTTCTTCCTTCTCTCGTGTCGATTCTATTCTTGCGTCTTCTACCTCTCCCTCTCTTTCTTCTTGTACTTCTAGCTTTTACAGACAGACACTGCAGGCTTGGCATCTTAGTCAATATAATCAAAAGATTTATCAAATCTATTCCTACAAGCTGCACACACCTCCTTACGTGCTAACAACCACACGGTCACATCACAGGCAAAAGCTGACAAGCCCCTAGGTATACGTTCCAAGAACACGCCTGTATCGGCGGTTCTACAGTAGCTGTGCAAAATATTGACACTACAGTAACACTTTTGAAACTGAAGGTCACGTACATTATACATAAAAATTCAGCCCCTACCTCAAAGAAAAGAGTCAGTGCCCATTATAAAGGATGACGAGCTAATGTTGTATACGGTAACAGTGGCTGTTTATTGTCAGAATCATGGGAAGCACATACATATACATACTGCGTTGCATCTTAACCTTACAGCAGTTAACGCAAAGCTTTAAACGGTTAAAGTACAAATTTCGCGTGTATCATTTCCTAGCAAATGAAACTAACTAACTAACTAACTAACTAACTAACTCCATGGAGCAGAGGCCTTCTTGAGAACCTAACAGTTCCTCAGCTAGTCAAGAAATTACCCGCATTTTATGGAACCCGAAGGTTCATTACCGCATTCACAAGAGCCCGCCACCTGTCCCTATCCTTGAGCCAGCTCAATCCAGTTCATGCCCCCATCCCACTCCTTGAAGATCCGTTTTAATACTATCCTCCCATCTATGCCTGGGTCTCCCAAGTGGTCGCCTTCCCTCGGGTCTCCCCACCAAAATCCGGTATGCACCTCTCTTTTCCCCCATACGCGCCACATGCCCCGCCCATCTCATTCTTCTTGATTTGATTACCCGAACAATATTTGATGATGAGTACAGGTAATTAAGTTCCTAGCAAATGAAAGGGGTCATAAAATAAGTTTACATAAACATATTACGGGTTCTTTACTTGCAGTTCTTAAGAGAACAGTACACATTTATTTGCACTGCTAATTCTGCTTTTCCACGTAGTCCCCGCCATAACTGAGGTATTTATCATATACATAATGGAACAAACTTTTCTATTCCCTGTCGGTAAAGCCCTTTTCCTGTGTTATATCAACTGTTCCAAATCGGGATCATCCTTAAATGTCCGGCCGCTAAGATTTTGTTCCTATACTGCGATAATAATAATGGAGTTTTTTAAGTGTCTGCTGCGGCGTGGCTGAAGATTTCGTTCTTAAAAGATTCGACGCTGCGTCACGGAGTAATCGGATTTGGACGTTTCGGAGTAACATGCTGCCTTCACGTTCAAGTGTCAGTAAGTTCTGGGCTCACTGACCCTTGAAGGTGAAGGCAGGACGTACCTTCGAAACGTCGGCATCCCATTACCCTATGACACAAAATCATATCCCAGAACACAGAATCCTCAGATGGTAAGGGGTCGGAGCCAGAGCACGGCTGCACGCAGGATGTCAAACGGTCCTTCTTTTACGAGTTACATACCACGTCAGCCTATTTTGTGACACACTCGTACTGGAATGTTTAAATAAAAATAGTGAAAAAGCAATAACCTTGCGTAATTCCGTACTCGAACGTTATCAAATCTTCATCCCACACATATTGTTAAAAAACCTTTAATCAGAATACACAAGACGAGGCAACCGCAAGAGAAGCCCTCTTGTCATAAGAGTCGAGATTCAAGCCTGTGACCTACACAAAACTGACACTATGCCACAACCTTCAAAATTACAGACGTATCTCCCCCCTCTCCCCGCCCCCCCCCCCCCTCCCGGTGGTAGTTCTATCCCAAATTTTGCCAGGTACAAAAGTTCGCGCAGTAGCCATATTGTTATACCTGACTGTAGAAGATTAGGGCGTATGGCGTTGGTGTGGCCTTCTTCAGTGGCGTAGTTTTCACACTGAGATTTGTAGAACAGGGTGCAGTAATCCAATAATTTAATCGGGGGGGGGGGGGGGGACACACAGACAGCATGGCGAACTAATGAACATTCTTTCTTAACTCACAAAAACAAAATGCGCCAAAAAAAGAGAGGCCGTGCAGCGAAACGGAAAGAGAAACGCAGGGGTGAGACCCGCACATGCGTTACGCCGTTCCACCACTAGTCTTAAATTACATTATAAAATCAAATAGAAGTACCAAAATAAAAAAACAGCTCCTAAGATTCCAAAAAAAACCCATCCACACTAGTAGCAAAATGCACGCTATAGGCCCTATACCAGCAACACAGCCAACCCGTTCGCCACACACACACACACATATATATATACTTGTGTGTGCGGTTAAATAAGTTAGGAAACGTATGCGTTGCCTAACCTTACTGGCACGCTCGCTGTGTTACTGCCTCTATATCAGTGGTCTTCAACCCGCGGCCCTCTGAATGTTTTTGTATGGCCCCCAAAAAATTTTGAACTTTGAGTGTAAAATGTTTAATTCAAATAAATAAATAAATAAATGTTAAACAAAATTCCTTCTGAAATATTTTAACATTTGTACTAAAATTTTAAACACATTTTTTATTTTTTATATATGAAATCTCGGTTAAATGTCGCAGTAAATACTGCAAGACTGTAGTAGGGAATCTTTGCAGGGTACGGGAAATAAGTAAATAGTAATATAAACAGATCGTAAACCGAAAATAAATAAACAAATAAAATAACAAAACTATCCTATGTATGTTTACGTAGGGAAATATCAGTGGGCATGTCCTGCAATAATATGCAAACTTTACTTTGTAAAACGTTAATGCGGCCCGCAAATCTTTCTGCCATTAAAATGTGGCCCTTGAGCAAGAAAAAGCTGAAGACCCCTGATACACATTTTCAGTTCTTAAATTCTGACTTTTGACGTTCTGCTGCAAAGAGCGCAAACCTGACAAGACGAATGAGAAATTACAGAGTTCCAAAATTACAAAGCAAAAAAAAAATAATAATAATAATAATTCTTTTACGTCACGAAAACTGCAACACTTACAGGAAATTATACTGGCTACCAAACCTGTTCACAAATAAAGTTTCCGAGATCACTTTTAGGACTGACACGGTCAGATCGTCACAGGAATAAAACAATTCGAGGAAAACTACAGGTAGCACACATAGCAGACGGAACTCAGAGCTGCCAAAAGAATTGGCCACAACATGTGAAAAGGATGGAACACTCACGAATACCCAGGATAGCACTGGCATACCAACCACAAGGCAAACGCGACATAGGCCGACCAAGAACAAGATGGAGAGACCAACAGAATATTCAAGATTTAGTTTTCACAGGACAGGACCCAGGTGCCCCATATCTGTTTACATTCATGATGATGATGATGATGATGATGATGATGATGATGATCATCATCATCATCATCATCAAATGAGTTCCTTTACTACGAGTATGTCCACAGCGTTTATTCAAGTAAAAATTCGCTATGACAAATGTTTAGACAATGACAGGCGACCTGAGTTCCGAGATACAAAACAAATGCATCAACGTCTGCACACACAGCGCGTGTTATTAACGCTCAATTTTAAACAAAACTGGAGGGAAGAGACAAATGTTAATAAAACCTCCCAGTATCAAATTTCGTGAAAATCTGTTCAGCATCTATTGAATTGTTTCATGCACACAGACAGACAGACAGACAGACAGTCGGATATAAATGACCAAGCTAATAGGTACAATTCTGCATAGTTTCTTTATGGTGTCACTGTGATGTGTATCGTGCCATCGCGGACACAGTCTGTAACATCACAAAATGCCACGGTAATTTATTTCTCCTTGTCCCAATGGACTCGACCGGCCAGAAGGAAGAAAGTGGTAAAGTTTTATATCGATCGACGTGTTCAATGTTACGTCCATTATTGATGTGTGCTGGCCGAGAAGACAAAAGCAACTCACGCGACGGCAATGATAATGCACGCTTCTAGTTCACCGACTTCATCACACTGACCACAGCCCGGCAGACGTTCCACGTCAAGCCTTTCTTTCTGTTTCCACACGAAGTACATGATACTTTCAACATCCTTTGCTGTAGTTTCTGTACTACTGCATATTATATATTACATGAAATACACTTCACTCTGAAAATCTGACGAGCAGAAACAACTTGACAGACTAGGCACAGGTTGCAGGATGATATTAAAAACGGATCTTAAAAGAGATAAAGCCACGAGATCTTGTGAACACTACAATGAATCTTGGAAGTTTAGCGACTAGTAGCTTCTCGTAAAATGTTGTCAAGAATTTTCAGTTATGACACAACACATACTGGTGGGGATATTCATGCCAGAATACCCACCCTACCCGCTACATGTTTCAGTACCGAGGTGCCATCACATAACGTAGCAATGCACAAATAATCGACGTTTCATGCGCTCATTCGATCGTGAGGCCGAGATATATGGCGGGTATGGTGAATATTCTATTGCCAATATCCACATATATAAGTTGTATTGTGACTGAAAACTGCGATATTAATAGTTGTGCAGTATAATTTCAACATGATGCATACATACGTAACTATCACTAAGCTTAATGTGTTCCATGTCCGTGCACTATATTATACAAAAAACTTTAAACACCAACAAATGCACAAAGAGTTTTTTTCTCTCAACAGCACATTCTCGCTAAACTGTATAGTGCAACATAGTGTAACGACAACGGAAGGTTTCTCCCTGAAGATGACCCAGCAGGGTCGAAGCATGTAGGAGTGTGTTATAATTGACGAGAAAAAAACTCTTTGTGCATTTGTTGGTGTTTAAAGTTTTTTGTATCACTAAGCTCTCCGCTCCACTGAGCTATTTATTAAATTATACAAACACATCTGCAGTCGGCCGCGGTGTGAAGCTGACCATAGACCCCCTTCATGTGTCAAGCTGAAGAAGAATAGGAGCTATAGCTCCACGCCCACATACAGCTTCACGGCGTGTACACCCACGATTGCACCTTTACCTTACGGATATTCACTATTTATTGCAAGTACAAACATTACTTTCAGTTGAAACAGATTGAGCGGAGAGTTCAAATTTACTTAAAACTGGACACGTCGTTCTGACGTTTCGTAAAAGCTTTAAACTTATATCTGAAATGAGCTCTTCGTGAGCGGGATATTATTCGTCTGTCCGTCTGTCTGCACATTTCGTCTCAACGGTCCCTAATGAATTTTCGTTGAGATTTTTTACACCGGTATACTGAAAGGAGCTAGGTTCAGACAATTCTGGATCGTACCGGACTGAAGCAGTGTGCTTTTTACAGCAAGCTCGATTATAACTTTATCGAATTTTCTAAGACACGAATGACATACCCACACGTTACAAAATATGCATCACTAAGAGCAAGGATGGAACAACGTAGTACAGTGTGGAACACATTTGAATATTCCAGTCGACTAGAATATGACAACGGATCTCTTGTCAAATAGTTCGTCATGTTTCGTAGGAGTTTGCTGCTTCTATCTTCAGGGTCTATACATAGACCAAAAGAACATGGCGTCATATAGCAGAAGGCTTAAATCTTCACCATTATCTGTGAGAACCTTACGTCTCGTATGGAAGACATTTAATACTGCAAAGTGTTGAGTTGGTTATAAAAGAAACTAAACAGCTTTGTCACTTTCCGTTACTTGTTATTATAACTGTCCTGACAATTCCTACGCTGAGTCAGCAGTACAGTGGGCCCGCCCATTATGTAAATTACTGTACATCAAAATTACAGCAGTAAGGTAATTTTACTTAAGTCTGGCACGTCATACTAAGATTTCAGGTTCTCGTTAAGGAGACTCCGGTTTTATCCCAGGTCACTCCAAGTGGCATTTGTGATACAGTGGCAATGGGACAAACCTTTCTCTGAGTGATTCCCCTGTCAGTATCACTCCACCAGTGCTCCATATTCATTCATTCATCTACCACCATCGTTATATGATCTTAGCAACTGACAGCGTCGTTAGATAACGCATCACAACTCACACTTCGGCCTTCTACACATGCTGTCACAAAGGCTGCGCCATCAACACTGTAGAGCGAAGGTTCGTGTAATCTTTAACGCGGTGGCACAATGCAAGTCTGCGTAAATGACCTCAGTCGGTTCGCCGTGTCGATTGGCAACTTCTCCAACACATCTGCTATGCGGGACAGCTGCAGATCGTCTACAGGGCGTAACGTCGATCAAAGTAGCAAAATTCAGCATAACTCGAAATTTTAAAAAGTATGGCTGTTGCAAAGTAAGGCACAAATAATGTGATTTGTGTTTCAATTTTATAAGAGTCTTTATCATAAATTGGACAACAAATCAGTCAAATTCACGCCGCGTTTTAGGAAAGCGAAAAGGCAAATATTAACCCTTTTTAGACTACGTGAAAGTACTTTTCTATCCAATGCTCCTCAATCGCCGAAGGGGCTTTACTTTTTGGAAAGTTCCCTAGGCTTTGACTATTTCTCCTTCTGGTAAGAGCAACCAACAAAGATGGATATGGAGCGTGATACTGACAGGGGAAAACCGAAGCACTCGAAGAAAAACCTGTCCCAGTGTCACTTTGTCCACCACAAGTATCACACACACTAATCTCGGTTCCAACCCATATTTCCGTTGTGAGAGGCCGCAGACTAACCGTCTGATCCACAGCATGTCCTTGAGCACTAAGATTAAGCGAAATTATATTTAGGTTCATTTCGTACCGCGCAGTAAACACACGCACTCTACGTTATAAAAATCAGCCAGTTAATGCCGAAGAGGGAAAATTGCTGCTTCTTCTGTGAAGGTTAAAATAAACACATAAAGACACTCTGTGGGCAGCACGTAGGAGTCCTAAATGTTAAACCCGACGGTGTATAAAGTAACCACTAGGCTTAAAAGGTCAAGTTATTTGAAACTTTATTTGGATTTTTAAAGTTATACGTATCACTTTTATTGGGATAGAGGCACAAGAATTATTTTTCGATAATTTATAAATTTTATAATAGAAGACGAGAGATTATTTCAGGAAGCTGCACCCCTTGCACGCCGACACACACACACACACACACACACACACACACACACACACACAGATACACGGAGCACCAACATAAACGTAACTAACTCCGTTGGCCACTTGAATATTACCATCTTGTGTCAACATCTATGTGGAAATATCATGTATTAATGCTACACATACTGTTGTATAGCGCAACAGACAACAAGCTCAAATCTGAGTGCATATTTTCAAAACATATACTTTGCAGTTTGACATAATGTACAAATAGAAATACAGAACACGATGACGTATAGAAGTTAAGGAACAATTCAGGTCTTCGAAATTTTGCCGAGTATAAGGAGTATTGGTCGACCCCAGTGGCCACACAGTCTAAGGAGTGGTTCTGAGGCCGCTCGTTTGCTGGGATTGCGGGTTCGAATTCCGCCGGGGGTTGTCTCTTTTGAGTGTTGTGTGTTGTCAGGTAGAAGCCTCTGCGACCAGCTGATTACTCGCCCGGAGGAGTCCTACCGAGTGTGGTGTGTCTGAGTGTGATCGTGTGGCCTCAATAATGAGGAGGCCCTGGCACACTAACGGCTGTTGCGCCACGGAAAAATATAAAAAATAAGGAACGTTGATTCCATACCTTTCGAAGAAACGCGCTAGCAAATGTTTCGAAGAAACATCCTTCCTCTACATATTTAACGCTTTAAAGACGAAGCATATCTGTTTTATTTAAGGACTCAGTCCGTACCGCGCTGTAAACAGTCTCCACTTCGGTTATAAAAACCAGTCTCTTAATGTTTTATAAGGCAAAAGTTGCTGTTTGTTCTGAGATCCGTACAAAACACATAAACGCAATGTGGGCACCACGTAGAATTTTTTAATGTTAAACCTGGTGGTACGTAAAGTTACCGCTAGGCTTTAAAAGGTTAATGTTACGCATCCTTCCGTGCAATTGCTTTTCATATGTTTTTATTTTTCACCATCTATTGCACTGTGTTTATACAATCTCCAACATGTTTCGACTGACTTATACAGTCATCACCAGGGAGTTAATTGTAAAAAATAAGCAGCTCGCAGCAAGCCACAGAATGGTAACTATACATATTTTATACTTTTATATATTCTATCCTTTAAAATCCTACGTACGTATTATTTTATGATTTTAAATCTACATACATAAGAATACACTGCAACATATGTATAGTTGTAAGTATCGTTCGACTGAGTCGAAACATGTTGCAGATTGTATAAACAAAGGGCAGTACTTGGTGAAAAGAAGAACATATTCTTCCTCCACCTTCAGGGTACGATGGAGGTTTGTAATATTTACCAGACGTACGGCGTCATCCCGTCTCATATTTCCCCGCGTGAGGAACTAAGAAGCCACATCCTTAACCCTCTTAAGCCCAGCGGTCACTTTATGTACTACCAAGTTCAACCTTTTAAAGCCTAGTGGTAACTTTATGTACCAACAGGTTTAACATTAAAAAATTCTACGTGGTGCCCACATTGCGTTTATGTGTTTTGTACGGATCTCAGAACAAGCAGCAACTTTTGCCTTATAAAACATTAAGAGACTGGTTTTTATAACCGAAGTGGAGAGTGTTTACAGCGCGGTACGCACTGAGTCCTTATATAAAACAGATACGCTTCGTCTTTAAAGGGTCAATATTCAGAAATTCTACGTTTTGCTCTCAGACCGCATTTAAGCTTTCTGTATGATCAGAAGAAACAATTATTATTTCCCTACGCTGATTGGTTTCTGTAACGAAGACAGTGTTTACTACGCGGTACGAAATTAATGTGTAAATACAATTATTTAAAGGGATAAAAAGCCATACATGAGACTGACGTTAAGCATGAGTTGTACTGGATCGATAAGGAACCGCCCGACTGACTTTACTCAAATACTACAGTTCCACGTCTGTTAATTTTTGCTTTTACCTGATGACGGGGGCCTAGTCAATTTCCGAAAGGTCGAGTGATATAACTAAAACCAAAATGAAGGAAAATGTCCAGCGTGTGTCACTATAGCAACGGCCCTTCGTCACAATCCTTTAAACTTTTACTTGTCGTTCCATACTTTAATAAACTCTTCATTAAAAACACGGAGCCCCCTTCCAGTCGCTATATTAATTTGGCCGGAATTTAATAATGCATATCTGTCACTTTACGTCGGATTGTAATCACAAACTCTCCTGACCGCAGCGAGCATAACAGCACGTTTCGTTAACACAATTACTTGATAAAATTCTTGCTAAATAATTAAGACCCAGTCTATATTAATACTGTAATTATCACTGTCCCTTTAATTTCATATTGTTTTCCATCCGTTCACACACAATTCATTAAATTCGCCTTTCCTTCACAGAACGGAGAAATTAAATAATTACAGCTTTTTCCGAGACTGGAAGATGATGAGGAAGCATCTTAAATATTTTTCAAACAAAGAGTAGAAAGACGTATTCCAGTTTTCAGCACCCATCTTTCCAAGCGCTTTTTCTAATTTAATGTGTTCCATGTCCGTGCACTATATTATACAAAAACACTAATCACCAACAAATGCACAAAGAGAGTTTCATCATCAATCGTAACACACTCCTACATGTTTCGACCCTGCTGTGTCATCTTCAGGGAGAACTTTTTTGTTATAGTTACACTAAGGTTGCATTTTATATTTGAATGAGAATGTGCTATTGACTGTGTACTGCGTTGTTTTTGGAGGCGTGAACTCTCTGTGATCCCGGCTTGCACTGCAGTGTTGGTGATTAGAGATAAATAGTGTTGACTGTTGACTGATTTTTTATGTGAAAAATTGAAAGCATACGCCAACGAGGATGTTGAACATTAAAATATATATTTAGATATTTAATTACATAAAATACACACTACATGTTTCTGCCTCGATTGTTAAAATTACTGGGCATACCGTTTTCAATATTAGTGTGATACAACCTAACCCTGAGCCCACGCTTCATCGGAGAAATTCCTTCCTATGCACGAGAACTTCACTTCGCGCAAATGCGCTTCCACTGTAACCATTGCTTTAAAGTAAACCCTTGAGGTAAGGTACTAACGCTTCCTTCCCTGTAACTGCCATTACCCTTATTAGAGTCATCCTTCTTTCTTTCGCCGCTATATAACTAATGCAACTGATAAGTTTTCGTTAAATGTCCTAGTAACAAGATATTAGGGGTACCCGGAAGTCACAACCCGACATCAGCGTTGTCTTGAATGCGATCTTAGGTCCAGTGTAATGCCGTTCAGGTACTTAAAATATGGTTACCTACTTATGGAGACGGTTAGAATAAACGTGGCCGTTTCTCTGCTAAAGTTAATCCGATTATTATGTAAATCTTAAATTCCTACATCACAGAAAATGCTGCGTCATCATTACAAAGACTAATCTTTTTTATATTAGAGAGATAATCGCTGTTGACTCTAAGCATTATCTGAACCCACAAGAATACTATGTGGACAAAATGTAGAGATATGAATTTCACAGCAACTGATAAGCAGCTACCACCGTCCTTTATGTGTCTCCTGCGTCAAGAATATTTACTCACACAGTAGCATAACTAAGGACTTTGGCGTCTGGGGCAAATAATCACAAAGACTGGTCCTATCAGAAATTACGAATTGGAAGATATTCCGATTTATTTATTGAATCTCCTTTTATTTGGCTCAATACCTTAAAAATTTCTGGGAGCATAAAATTATTATTTTATTTAAAATATAGACTATATTTTTTCCATTCATTTTGCCGCCCCGTGCACTCTGCTGTCCGGGGGTGACTGCACCACCCACCCTCTTAGCCATGCCACTTTTTACGCAAATCTTTAGGAGGTATATGCGCATAAAACAACCAGGGAAGTTAAAAATCACGCGTCTTGTTTGTTTTATATATCTCCTGCTAGGCACAGAATGGAGGCAGAAAAATTGTAATAAAAATGAACGTAATAAGGTGCTTAAAAACCCTATCATTTGACAGCTTCACCCTTGAAGATCAGACTATAGGTCGTCTCGAAACGTCGGTAACAAACCACCGTTCTACGCTACGTAAAATCCGGAGATACTGCAGATCCGTTTTATTTTCAACTTGAATTTTAGAGGCAAATCATAGCGGGGAGCAGACCGCTCAGGGCATGGATCCAAAAGGAGCACCGACATGGAAAAATTAAAGCATGCATGAAATTATATGCAGGCAGATATTACATACCGGAGACCTGAGAAACGCTACGTTAATTCGTTTCAAATTGCGGGGGCGGTTTCCACTGTACAGAGAGATTTAGCTTAGTTACTGCAGTTTTCAGTTCACACGAACCGTGAAATTTCTTTCTCAGTGAAGCAAATTAGCATGAAGTATATCCTACCGCTCTTCAAAATGTAACAGAAATTCGATTAAATTTAACCTTTTAAAGAAGGTACTTTTTTTAATATTTACTTGCAGCCTGTGGAGATATATGTCGCGTCACTATGTTCCCTTACCTTCAGTTAGCCTAAAAATGACGAACATTAAGTACCAGAAACTTCCAAATAAGTGGCAAAGCAGGTCGGAATGTCACGCAGTATAAATATACAATTTTTGTTTCGTGCCTTTAAATGCACTGGTTTATCGGATTCTATTAATATGTAGTCAAATTTCTGATGAAAGCTCTGTATCGCGTATTGAACTGGACTGTAATTTCCAAGCCTTGGAAATAAAAGTAGCCTCTATGATTAGCTAGGGGTTGTGCTATGGATGTATATGGGAACGTGTAGAAGACCCGATCCGAGTGGCCACGCGGTCTAAGGCGTGGGTTTGCGGTCGTTCGTTTGCTAGGATTGCGGGTTCGAATCCCGCCGGGGATATGGATATGTGTTTGTTGTGAATTTTGTGTGTTGTCCGGTAGAGGTCTCTGCGATGGGCCGATCCCTCGTTGAGAGGAGTCCTATTGAGTATGGTGTGTCTGAATGTGATCTTTAAACCTCAACAATGATGCGGCCTGGGCTGGAGTAGGTTTGTTGTACCACAAGGAAAAAGTCTGTGGCTACAGCAACAAGCATTTTTAACGTCTGAAAAACCTCATGGAGGTGAGTGTTTAGGTTCAGGATCCGGCCACTTCAACCCCGGGTAAAGAGTCTCCTGTACCCTTTGAATATGAGACTGAGTATTTCCAAAAGGCGATACGGATAATTCGGGGAACCGAAAAGTATCTTATCCATGTAGGTTCCTTTCGGAAGCCTTCACTGGGATAAATCGTGTCTTCATCACATAGAAGTATTCCAGATTGAAGCAAATTGACTTATTATAAGTTCACACGAAAACCCGAGAGTTTCCTTCTTAATGATCCTTCTCGTCACTTTAGAAAAGCAGAACTTTCCCGGAAAGCACAAAGTTTGTACAAAGTATTAATCAAGCGTACAAATTTAGCTTTCTTGTTACACTTCATGATGCATAATTTTCTCTTATAGTTCAAAGTACCCTACTCTGATACGCAAACAATTTCGCTTCTGTTTAGTACAAAGTGGCCCGCTTCACTGCTGACATCTGGTGCCACCATGTCTCTAAACTAAATGAGAGTAATTTTAATTCGAATTTCGAAGCAGCGTCAGCTTGCACTTGAACCAGGATAGTAATCCACTTAAAACTAGCTCTTCTAACTCACCCCTTATTTTTTTAGCGAGCAGCCACCACCCTTTTCATGTACCGTGGTTAGGCGCACTCCTGCAACCACTGTCGAAGTAACTCTGCTTCCACTTCATGCGGGCGCTTCACTTCTATGGAATGTACGGACGGATTCCCAGTGTTTCAGATGAAATGTTACACGCTTTTGTATTACTTACAAAGTATAACAAAATTCCTATTGCACTGCCGAAATAAAAATATACCGAAAACGTATTGTTTTTTACTTGAACTATTGCTTGTCTTTAGCCTAAAATTGAACGTACAAGGAATGCTGTGTATAGGTCTCATAATTCTGGGTTACATTTTAAAGTGTAGTTTACTTCATATCAAAATATATAGGGCTCTCGTGCTCTTATCATTTTGTGTTTAGACAGGTGTAAAGTAAAATAATTTCTTGGTCAGTGCACATTCGTGTTGTTAAATTTATGTAACAAGACAGCTGTAATTGTTCATGTCCTGAATTTCCATTTTCGTTCAAGTCCAAATAATAAATTTGATTTGTTTCCATAAAATAGTAATGTGGATTTTTCCCTCTCAAGAAGACAGATGTCTGAGCGCTGCATATTCTATTTTGGTCCGCTGTAACGGACAGAATTGGCTTTACAGGCTTTGACTAAACAAGCCAGGCAGTGTGCGTATAAGGTAACACTGAGGCGCATTCGCCTAAACATTCTTGCTGTGGAAGAGCAATCCTACATATCCTGAGCGTGTGTCTGTAGCCCTATTTATCCAGCAGGCAATGCGCATGCGCTGTATTATATCGTCATCTGTGGCCTGTCTGGCTGTACGACATTTTTCCACATTATATCATAACCGACGCAATTTTCGGGGTGGAAAAAAACTTTATTGAACATCAAATGTATTTTGAGTTTGTGTACAAATTTTGTCTGAAATATTTCAGATTCTAAGAAGAATTCAGCGAGATACTATCATAAATGTGTATAGGTTTTCATATAAAGTATCCGTCATTCTTGTCATATTTTAATGGAACTTGAATTTTCTCGACAAATTTTCGGAAAATGCTCAAATATTAAATTTGAAGAAAATCCTTTCAGTGTGAGCCGAGTTGTTCCATGCGGACGAACGGACAGACAGTCCTACAGACAAATATTGCGTAACTGATGGTCTTTTTTTTTTTCTATTTTACGAACGCGCCTAAAACGGATCACTTCGCTGCTCTCAATGCTTTGAGATTGCTTGTTTTTCTTCCCGAGTATATAAATGTTGAGTAATTCAGAACATGCTATTTTGGTTGGAAGTCTTTAAGAATAG
>BLKM01000706.1:228700-257646 GCA_013340265.1 Coptotermes formosanus
TAGGAACCTGCTACCCCAATCGTCAAGATGGAGGATTCTAAACACTTTTATAATTTGTGTTTTTCATGTTGCATTGTTTTGGGGTTTTCAAATCATAAAGGTAAGAAGGTTGGATAGATATACTAAAAATCCGTCAGATAGCCAACAATAATATAAATGTCTTTATTATATATAAAATATAGAGCAACTAGTTTCGGCTGTTAACAGCCATCATAAGGCTCATCTTTGAAAAACTTTTTCTTATCAAAATCTCTACATAAATAAAAAGGTGAAGGCCTTCACTTCACATTGTTGAGTGCATGGCTATGTCAATGTTATACAGTATAAAATATTGGATAAAAAGTATTTTAGTTAAAAGGTACATAGGATATGCCTAATTGTTTCGATCGTCTTCAGGTTCGGTGGTATCACTTCGGTGGAACTTGAACACGATCGAAACAATTAGGCATATCCTATGTACCTTTTAACTAAAATACTTTTTATCCAATATTTTATACTGTATAACATTGACATAGCCATGCACTCAACAATGTGAAGTGAAGGCCTTCACCTTTTTATTTATGTAGAGATTTTGATAAGAAAAAGTTTTTCAAAGATGAGCCTTATGATGGCTGTTAACAGCCGAAACTAGTTGCTCTATATTTTATATATAATAAAGACATTTATATTATTGTTGGCTATCTGACGGATTTTTAGTATATCTATCCAACCTTCTTACCTTTATGATTTGAAAACCCCAAAACAATGCAACATGAAAAACACAAATTATAAAAGTGTTTAGAATCCTCCATCTTGACGATTGGGGTAGCAGGTTCCTACGAAATGTTGACATCTACCCGACTACACGGTATCACACCACAGAAAACCACAATCTTGACACTCAAAGCCTTGACCTCAAAACTCACGTATTTTAGTGCTTCGACAAAATATAATTTGAAACTAGGGAACGTTAAAGCTCGCTTACAGCATACACAAATTCTCTCTTACAAACAAGCATATTCAAGTGGGCCATTTTTTTCGGTCTTAGGCCATACATTCCCAAGCCCCATTTTCGTCGTCATATCGGTCACCGTCGTCATTAGCCTCACTGCTGACGGTTAAACGAGAGACAAGAAGTGGCTTGGACCCTCCGAGCTGCCCATCATTTGGTCTGTGGCCCCGACAAAGTAGGTCTGGTTCGTTGCCAGGCTGTGGCGATCAGCGACCTACAGGAAGTCACGCGGCTATTTCCAGCAACTACGCCAACATTAGTTCGTCAGTGACACCACAGGTTTAGCATATTCAAGTTCGGTCAACATATGGCGCTACTTTACTTCAAATCTTAAATAAAACCACATATTTTGGCAACATGATAACATGTGACTCAGCTTTAGTGTTTATAAACCTCGAATTTGATCCTAATGCTAGCAGAAAGCAGCTCCTAGCTTCTTGCATAGCAAAACTGCCACCAAAACTAAAACAAGTACCAAATATTGGCCACATGCCCAAAATGCCACGCCGTTGTGAACCTTGTTTTAATTCACATCATGAGTTCCACGCACGATGTACATAAAAATAACGCTTACAGGGGACCGCGTATGTGCCTGCCTGCGTACAATCACCGCAATTACAATAATAATAATAATAATTATTATTATTATTATTATTATTACTCCCGGTGGGGACGAGATTTTCCGCACCCGTCCAGACGGGCCCTGGGGCCCACCCAGCCTCCTGTACAATGGGTACCGCCTCTCTTTCCAGGGGGTAAAGCGGTCGGGGCGTGGGGCTAGCTACCCCATCCCCTCCTCGTACCGAGGCTCACGAAAGGGTAGAGCTACACCTCTACTCACCCTCTTGGGCCCTCAGGGCCTGTTATAGGGTGAAACTTTACTTTACTAGTAGTAGTAGTAGCAGCACTAGTAATAGTAGAAGTAGTATCACAGTATTCTACCGGAGAAACTGAAGAAAGTTATAGGGAAATGTCTGTCTCAATACCCGGTAGCATGTCCAAGAATCAAACCGGATACCTTCTGGATACAAGTCTACAATGTTTAAGCTGCATCAGCCCACTTAATACCAAAGCATTACAAAGACTGTGATTGAACAGTCTAGCAGAATTAAGGCAATCTGTAACTTAACGACATTATAAAGTTTTCCCCGTCCACTTGTTGAAGGCATACGGGAGGTACAGACGTATACCTCCACTCATTCGTAACCTCGACATCAGATGGTCAACATTATGTGTCGGCCTCTTTAACCCCAGGAAAGAATCCAGATACCCGATCAACAGCAAGCTGGGTGGGCCCCAAAGCCGGTGCGGAAGTTTTGAACAAGAGAAACATATCTTGTACCTGCCGGAATTCGAACCCCAATCGTCCAGCCTGTAGCCTAGTCGTTAGACCGACTACGCTACCCCGTTCTCAACGACGTTACATAAATAGCAAAAACTACTCAGTGCCGAATACAGTGGCAACATTACAATTGCCAAAGAAAGGGCAGGGGCTGGTCACGAGCTGTAGGGTTCCTCTTTCATATTAATATCCCCTAATTAGCCAAGGGAAACTGAGGAAACCCACACCAACCTCAGTCCACATAAGCGGCGCCACTAAAAGAAATGAAAACGAGATCCCTCAGCTACAGACCACCTGCTCTGTCACTTTAACATATTATTCTGGTGGAGTGCAGATAAATCAGTCGCGTGTAAAATCCCTGTTGCGTTATTAATGACGTAAGTTTAAGACGCTATAATATTTTAATGATATGTACATGACACATCATTCAGGAAACAGCATTTTGTCGGAACCTACCGACACACAGTTTTACAGGAGACAGAAAAAAATCTAACCGATCCTTAACAGACCAACACTAAAGCATATAACATCTTCAGGTGCCTTCGCAAAATTGCGAAAAGAGACTATTAACTTAGTCATGTCCGTCCGTCCGTCCGTCCACCTGTCCGTCTGCATCAAACAACTCGGCTCCCAATCTATGGATTTTCATAAAATTTAATGTTTGAGTATTTTAAGAAAATCTGTCGACACACTTCACGTTGCATTAAAATCTGACAAGAACAAAGAGTGATTTACATGAAGGCCTACCTACGTACATTTATGATAATAACTCGCTGAATTCTTCTTCGAATGAGAAATGTTTCAGATAAAATTTACAGAGAAACTCAGAACACACATTTTACGTTCAAAACATTTTCCCGAAAATCGTACCGTTTATGAGATAATATGGAAAAATATGGTAACAGCCAGACAGGACACGGATGGCAGTATAATACTGCGCATGCGCTTTGGTGCTGGATTACTAAGGCTACAGACCCACTCGGAGTATGTAATACTTATTGCTTTTCCGTACCAATACGCGAACGCGCTTCAATGTTAGGGTTCAAGGCACATTGCCTGTCTTGTTACAAAAACATAAGGACAAACATTTGTTTGTGGACGAAAAATTTTGTGTTTGCAACCCAGCTGTCTAGTAATGTGGGAATCTCATTTTAACGAACTGTGTGGGGTACAACAAATTGCTGTTTCATGAAATAAATTTCGCCAAAAATGCACAGTGTCACACAAATACGCACATCCTGCTCACGTGTTTATTAACAAGATCTTGTGTTCGATGGTCGTTACATAGGACAAAACATGTCATTCGAGTGTAAGAGGCCTAAACATGGCAAAACATTGGCATAAAAGTGAAGGTTTTTGTCACAAACTAATGGGGTGAGTAGTCTGTGCACTTTTTCATAAGGTACTTCTGGGACACACTGTATATGGAGCCGTTGTATTGCAGCGCATGTGTCTGTCAGCATTATGTTCTTGTGCTCATTTAACACTTCAAAACCCATTCTTTACTATATATACCACCAAGTTAATCACAAATGCACAGCCTTTGCACACCGTGCAGTTATGTGTACGAACTGAACATTTCTTCATAAACCGGAAGGAACGCGTTTACTGCGCGGTAAGAACTAGACGTTTAAATACAATTCATATTAATTTTCGCCTTTATAGTCCGTACCATGGCTTTGGCAGTTAGTCGCAGGCCTCTCACAGCGGAGACTTGGGTTCGACCATGTGGGATTTGTGGTGGACAAAGTGACACTGGGGCAGGTTTCTCTACGAGTACTTCCGTTTTCCCCTGTCAGTAACTTCCAACCAACGCTCCATAATGTTCTTCATCTACACGTTGCTGTTGGAAGTGCCATGGGTCAAGCGGTTAGCCGCCGGCATCCCACCGCCGAGGCACGGGTTCGATCCCGGGTCAGTCCATGTGGGATTTGTGGTGGATAAAGTGGCACTCGGACAGGTTTTTTCCCCCCGAGTTCTTCCGTTTTCCCCTGTCAATTTCATTCTACTGGTGCTCCATTAATAGGAAAAGCACAAAAAAATAATCATCATCTTCATCTTCATCACAGGGTTGCACAATAAGCCTCATGGCTGCAGTGCGTCCGTAGCGTCTGCTGCGGGGCCCTTCACCACTAAAGAAAAAAAACTGCACGTTGCTGTTAGCAGAAGGACAAACGGGCGAAGCCTGGGAACTCCCCAAAAGCAATGCTCTTTCGGAAATCGGAAAGCATTGGATAGAAAAGTGCTTTCAATTCTGTAGCCTTTTAAAAGGTCAATTCTATATTCGTATTTCTGGGACAAAACGTTGCGCTTTATCACTATCAACGCACTTTGTACTTACAATATACCATGACGTCATTCACTCCAGTCTGAAAATAATGCACGATTGCTAAGGATAAGCGCTTTCATCACGCCATATTATTTACATATTACACTCTAAGCTCTTGAAAAATGAACATATTGTCGCCTAAAGCACAGTCCGATTAACTTACTGCAAAACATCGATTTTGAGAGAAATGAAAATGTGAATCATTATTTAACTATCCTTATTTCTTAATGAAACGAAACGCTTATACACAACACCGATCATTATGGTGTTCGTGAATTTAAAGTGTGAAGTAGGGACGTCCTACAATAGCATATTATACAAAATTTCGTGAAAATCGGTCCACAGATTTAAAGGTTGAGAGAGATAAACACCTACTAACATTGTTATCCTTAATGTACGCTACCTTTTCCCCTAAACGAAAGAGTGATGCTCGTTCATCAACGGACTGTACTTCTGAAAATATTTCGCTGCACGTTTTGGCAACGTGGCACCGTGTAACAGCATGATTCATCACGCCTCCAAATTCCATATTCTAAAATAGTGGAGATGGGGAGTAATGCAGTGAAACGTAAATGAGAGTTTAACGTTCGAATTTTATCAGAAATTAAATTCCGCTTGTTTGTGCTGGGCAACGTCCACTGTCGTCACTTGCTTTTTTAGTCAATTTCCTGCACTGCTTTTAGGCAGACTGTCCTCGGCTCAAGCATTTCCCTCCACAATTTCATCTCGTAAAGGTATAAAACAACTACGCTTTGCATTTTCTTTTTACTCCAAATATCCACTTCAGGAAAAATTCAAGCTTCTGCTTTTCCACACTCTTGAACCAGCAACAAAATTAGACTTTCTTCAATCAGTATTGAGAAAAATACGAAAGTGGGAGTTCCCACTGCCAGTGCTTCCTTTTTAATATATTGTTTGTCACTGTAAATGAAACACTGTCGAGTGAATATTATTGTGGTACAAACACTGTTTACTCTTCAGCGTGTTATTTAAGCTTTAAAGCCTAGCGGTAACTTTACATACGACCAGGTTTAACATTAAAAAGTTCTACGTGGTGCCCACATTGTGTTTATGTGTTTTGTACGGATCTCAGAACAAACAGCAACTTTTGCCTTATAAAACCTTAAGAGATTGGTTTTTATAACCGAAGTGGATAGTGTTTACAGCGCGGTACGGACTGAGTCCTTATGTAAAACAGATACATTCCGTCTTTAAAGGGTTAATGGCATAGCTAGTTACGACGATAAGGTAGCGTCGTTAACAAATTAATGAGTATGGAGCTTTGGTGGAATTAAACTGACTGGGAACGACCTAAGGAATCGGAGAAAAACCAGTCCCAGTACCAATTTGTCCAACGAAAATACTACATGGACTGGCCTGGGATCGAAAGTGGGCCTCCGCCATGAGAAGTCGACGAATAAACGCGTGAGCCATGGTACGACCACAAAGATTAATTCATTTTTTGTGTGGGTAGGAAGTATATTATAGCCTGGTTACCGTTTAATTACATTTATGATATCATTCGAGGGCATACTCATGTCCAAGTTCCTTGTATTAATTACGACACATACTGGGTCACGATTATTTGAAATTTCACTTCAATCTTTCACAATTTTTGTTTTACCTTGCACGCAGTGTAAGATATCTGATTTGCAATATAGTGGACATTATTTCCTCGGTTGACTTTCCTAATAAAATTAACCACTATGTCTAGATAAACCCTGCTTATTCTGTAAATGGTTCGCTAGAATTTAGAAGATAAAGTTATCAAATGGCACAGTACTAGATAAACTAATAACAACGTAATTTGATCAGGACGCAGACAAGAGGACGACTTCTGGATGGTTTACGACATCAGCAGGCAGGCACTTCGTGTGGCCCCCTCCAGTGTTAAAGTAGAGCGAACAGATTGTGTTCTGATAAGAAGAGGTAGTTCAGCGGTCACCGACAGATGTCTCCAGTTTATTGCGAGATGCGAGGGAAATGGAGATTGTTTAACCCTAGAGTAACATGCTAATTAATAACATTAGCGTCAAACAAACACATTAATTGTACAACAATATTCCGCTAACAATAAGCTACATGTTTCTGCCCAAAATGGTCATCATCAGATTTTATATAAAAGTATAAAAGGAAATCAAGCGTAGCTCAAATTAGGCTTTGCAACGTCAAATGTCACGATGATCAGGGTAGGATGATTTGAAAGGAATGTGGTATGAAGCAATCACCGTCCAATTGGACTGCATAGACTGAAGAAAACCGACAGAAACCACAATTAGACTAGTCGGTGAACGGACCTAAATGCGAATCGAGAACCTCTCAAATACAATTCATCACGCTACCGTCCGAGTCAACTTGTTTGTTATAGTTTCTGTCAACTTGTTTGGTACCGACTGAGTCAACTTGTTTGTTATAGTTTCTGTCAACTTGTTTGGTACCGACTGAGTCAACTTGCTTGGTACTGGGAAGCTGCTATTTGCTAGACAGAGACGACTACAGTGGACACAGTTGAATTTAATCTTTTAATTTAGGGGTGGCCAACTACACGAGCTTCGGAAGTCGCATTTTAGGAGACAACTTACGCAATACCCATGCATTAACAAAATATCACATTTTTTCTTCATTTCATGGCTTTTTATTTCTGTTCATCCAATCACAAAAGGCTATTTTCAGCGCGGGGTCTCCTTTTTTATAAAACCTTTTAAAGTTCCGTTCACTGTCAGCCTCGTGTGCATGTGAACTACATGAATGTCACTTTCTTACAGGAAACTTGCGCACCAGTCACATGCGCCAGCCGCGCTGTGGTTACCCCTGCAATAAACTGCACTGCACTAAAGTAGGCCCATGTCCCAGAGACCAGAACACATCTACTGGTGCCATAGCAGGTACTTACATGTTATTAAGTTACTTAGGACCGATTAGTTCTCTGTAGATGTTAAAAGTTTCAACAACTGATTTCCTGAGAAAGGACGGGACGTCCAATATATTTATATACTGACAAAGTAGTTCAGCTATTGAAGGTGAGGACGGGATTTCCCAACGCAACGTTGGGGTAGATCTGTTTTGTAATCAGCGCCCTTCATTGCTTCTCGTTTGTTACCTATCCCTGATAACACTTCCATATAATACCGACAGGACGCTTCTTGGATCAATCGCATTACGTCTGCAACATAAGTGGCAGTATTCTGAAATTAACAAGCCAGTGAGATTTCCTCGCTTGGACGTAGCCCAGCGTTGGTTAGATCGTGCTAATGTATTAGTCAAGTTTTACATCATTTTTGTCATTTATTAATGTGTTATTTTTGTAGGGTCAGGGGTTATCCCATGTCCAAAGCCCAATCGGTATAAGTGATTATTTTCTGCTACCCATAAAAGCAACTGTGGGCAGAGACGCCTTTTGTAGTTATGCCTAAAGACGAAATGACAGAAGGATAAGTTTCACAATTGATTTTCTTCAACAAATACCGTAAGGGAATTTCCGTCCTGATTCCTCCCTAAAAGCGAGAGTACCTAAAGCAAGAATTTTATTGTTTAACCATTTAAAGGCTGGTGTTACTTTTACTTACCACTAGTTTTAACCGTGCAAAATTCTATATTTTGACACACAGTGCATTTACGTATTTTATACGGATCTCAGAACAAACAGCGATTATTTCGCTACTCAGGGTTATCTGCATGTCTTTTTATAACCGAGGAGTGTGTTTACTGCGCGGTACAAACCGAATCTTTAATTATATTTTAGGTTAACCTTGCCCTTTAAAGGGCTGATGTGAGACATTCCTGCTGCTGACTATAAGCCTATTATGCACTGACGCTGTGAAGGGCACAGGGTCTAAAACGGACAGTATAAGCAATGAATAATCAGGCCTAAATAAATAATAAAACAAGCCTCAAATCTAAAACGAATATCGATACCCATCGTTAAAATAAAATAGTTGCTATTTAAACTACCATGTTTCTGGAAGTCGACATACTTGTAGCAGAATTCGTGCACGAGATAAAAATAAATTTTGCTCGTATTATCGAGGAAGCCTACATCGTAACTTTACAACTGGTCGAAACGGATGGCGTTTCAATGACCGTATGTGATCGTGGACGATATGTGGGACTTTTTTTTCATTAATCGTTTATGTTTTTAGCATCACATGCCAGATAGGAATGGTATTTTCAGTACGTTCTGTTATCAGAAAGGAACGGCAAAAAGTGCTCATTACATGCTTCGGTTCGTGTATGCAACTACTGATCAATATGTGCGGACTGTTAAAAAGTACAATACAGCTCTGCCAACAGCCAACGTTATAAAAATATTTTGTGTAAAATGAAATGTGTTAAAAAAAAGGAACAACACATTTTAGTCAAAATAATATGGACAGTAACATGCAGAATCATGCACAGCGCTGTTCAAATGAGACATCCCTATGACAGGAAATAGGAATGACGCTGGGTATTTACACGTAATTGCAGCTACAGCCCAGGAAGCAGGGGTTTTAAATTTATACAGCAGCCTTAAATGCCTTCATGACCCTACGGCGCAACGAAGCTGGCACTCAAGGGTTACATCTCAAAACTGATTGCAATTACATTTGAGTTCCAAAGAAGACGAAAAATTTGACTAGTTCAGAAACAGTCAGCTAGGTAAGAAATGTTTCCCTCTATGGAGTTAGTTAGAATTTATTTCATGATAACCGCATTGATCCAATTTAAACAACTTGAAAAAGAATTACACCCTCCCCCCCCCCACCCCCCTCCGCAATTTTCAGCGAAGCGCAAAAAGCAACGTTTTTTCTTCTACGACGAACCGATAACAGGAAAAGCCAGTGACACGCGCGCAACTGATAACTGTAAATCACATTATAAGTATCTGTGCAGGGCTTCTGGTAGAACTCCGATGTTACTTCACAACATTGTTCCAAGAACCGAGACTGAAGCATGTAATCACAACAGAGGAACTCGGAAAGCTAAAGTCCTACGCGGACTAGCGCACAAGATACAAAACAAGGACACGCAACCGAATAGTTCTCGGAAAACACAGATACTGGTTTCAGGAAACTACACCCTGGACAATATGCCCGTTTTCATTTCGTGCTTCCATGTTATCAGTTGTGCAGATAAGACAGACCAGCCACCATCATACAAAGGCTACGGAAAGCGGTCCCATTCATGGTGGGGATGACAACTCCTGAGGCTTCCCCTTCTCTATGCCTAATGTTGCATTCCCCTCCAGCTGCCACTATCCTTTGTCAACCACATCACTTGTCACTGGTAATGGCGTTTATTATCATAATTCATCTGAACGGAATGGATAGACGGATGGATAGGAAGTGCGTCAGATCGAGGGAGATCTAAAAGGTCATCGATCCATGGGACTTCTTTTGTGGCGTCAGTGCAGGACAAAGAAATCCAGGGACAGACAGAAAAAAAAAAGGTACGTACGCTGTATCCATTCGAAAGTAACCAACGAACAGGTTTCAAAATTTGCACCCATGTATATGTGTAGAGCAGGTTGCTTGCTTAGTGTAGTCATGACGCTCTGTAGTGAAATCACTCATTCTGCGTGGTTTATTTTATCGCATTCTTAGGAATATGCAAATGTACCATCAGACAGAATATTATAGTCTTCTGGAGTATGGCGTCCTGTTGATTGGTAATTTGTTTGCAACGTTTAAGAAAAGTTCGCTGTTCCTATATTTATGGTCATCGAAACAAGAAGAATTTAACCATCCTTCTTCGGCTGCCCTAAAGACTGAGGCATTACGCTCCTCCGAAATATAGGTAAGGCTTTGCCATTCAACACGGTGTCACGTCCCCAAAAACACTAACCTTTATAAACGGTGCTGTGAGAACCACAAATCTCACTTCCACATAAGCTACAACCGCTCCCTCCCCCCCCCCCCCCCCCACATTCTTGTCTAGTCACCATTCATGATCGCCTTGCAACTCACCTGGGGCTGTAGATATAACACAATCACTCGAAACACAGTCACTGAATGGATTAAGAATCAGGCGTTACGTCTACCGAAGAGGTAGAAGGGAACAGGAGGACGGAGAAAATTTTATGCAGAACTTTGTGGTTTGTATTTCACGCCAAAAATATCATGACGTTCCAATCTAGTATGAGAGGGCGGGACACGGCAGGCATAAGGAAGAAGAAATAAATATACTGACTACGTATGGAGACCTGCAGGAAAGAGACGGTTTTAACGAAACGCTTGTAGATGGAAGGATAACCTTAAAATAGATATTAAGGCAATAGGGTACGAGAGTGTGGACTAGATTCATCTAGCGCAGGACAGGTACCAGTCGGTGGGGGGGGGGGGCGGGGGGGTCTTGTAAACAAGGTAATAGGCCTTGGGGTTTTATGGGTTTCTCAAAACAGATGCTGTCTAGCAGAATCAGTTAAAGGCCTCATGTATGTTTCAAGCGTTCCTTAACACATAAAAAAAAGGGAACCATGTCAGTGTAGCAGGATTAATCCCTCAAAGTCTCCAGTTTCAGGTGCGGGTAACATCAGCGAGCCTAGACTGGTGTCTCAGATCGGGAGAGTGCGCAAAGTCGTGTGCGCGTAAATCAGTGTTTTTCTGAAATCAAAGCGGTGCAGGTGCCAGTATTTGTCTGCTTAGAGTATGTGGCAGCTGCAGTCATGGGACTGAGGTAGGAGAGGCGGTAAGTTCAGTGGAGACTCGCGCTGAAAATTGTCATGCAAATGAGAGGGACTTCGTGGGTGTAACCCTGCTATACGTCTGTCTGTGACCTAGTATCAGTGACTAAACCTTTGCCGGAATTGCTTGTGAATTTCTACCCGTGTGTTCCAATTTTTTGATCGACTTTGGTGAAATTCGTTGTACAAGATCCCTGCACAGTGTCGATAAATAGTTTTGACTTCCCTGAAAATCGGTGTAGTGAAAGTCATACTTTACTTAAGGGCGTAAGAGAAAATGCTGCCCTATTTTCTACGTGAAAACGAAAGTTAATTTAGAGTCTGCGAGTTTTCTTACAATCGGCATAGGAAAAGCTGTTCCTTACTTCGTAGGTGGCCAGACTTGTGGACTCAGTGACCTATTCTAAAATCAGAAAATCTTTTGCGATCTACCACAGTACATCATGTATTAACATTAGGTCACCTAGTCAAAGAAATTTTAAATAGCTAAACATATAAAGATGCAATCGTTTCACTTATTAAAAGTTGAAATTTTCAGACTAAGGTAATTTACCGTAATTAAAACGTGTCTTTCGTTAACCTTCCTATTGCTAATTTGATGCATGACGATGCATACCTTGCGATAACCTACAGAAAGAGGGTTCGTAATTACTGACGCACAAGTGAAGGCAGCATTTTAAATGTCAATCGGTCAGACGTCTTCGGTATCTTGATTTCATTATCTTAATGTCGGAGACGGCTTCTTCGCAGAGGTAGGCTGACCCAAAAAATGTTGTCAAACAAAGAGCTATTGGTTGTATTGGGGCGGTAAATAAATTCTGATAGAGACCAAAAAGAGGCCGCGATCGACTTTTTGGCCACCTCTGCCTTACTTAGTAGCTTAAATGAATTTTTTACCGTACTTTCCACATTTATTGTCCTATGTGGGTAAAATTCAATATGGCTGCTCACAATTCTATCGAAAATTTATAAGTTTCGTAAAAATCGGTCAAGTGAAGGCTGTGCTGTTCTTCTGATCAGAAATAACATTATTCGTCAGCCGAAAACAGTAGTTTTGAAAGTAAAGACATTTTGAAAATAAAGAATCCTTTGCTGAAGCCTTCGTACTGCGTCACAGACCACACTACATGCAACCTCGTATTCTTGCGGTGCGGGTGAGGCTGTGTCTGCGTGGAGCACCAGCCTTTAACCCTTTAAAGACGAAGCGTATCTGTTTTATATAAGGACTCAGTGCGTACCGCGCTGTAAACACTGTCCACTTCGGTTATAAAAACCAATCTCTTAATGCTTTATAAGGCAAAAGTTGCTGTTTGTTCTGAGATCCGTACAAAACACATAAACGCAGTTTGGGCACCACGTAGAATTTTGTAATGTTAAACCTGGTGGTACGTAAAGTTACCGCTAGGCTTTAAAAGGTTAACGGGCCCTCTGCCCGTCCCCTGGACGATAAATGAATAAATATGGAGCTGTGGTGGAAATATAACTAACCAACTAACTAACTACATGGAGCAGAGGCCTTCTTAAGAAGCTAACAGTTTCTCAAATAGTCAAGAAATTCCCCGCATTTTATGGAACCCGGAGGTTCATTACTGCATTCACAACAGCCCGCCACCTGTCCCTATTCTGAGCCAGCTCAATCCACTACATCCTCCCATCCCACTTCTTGAAGATCCATTTTAATATTATCCTCCTATCTACAACTGGGTCTCCCAAGTGGTCGCCTTCCCTCAGGTCTCCCCACCAAAATCCTGTATGCACTTCCCTTTTCTCCATACGTGTTACATGCACCGCCCATCTCAATATAACTCCATATAACTGATAAGAAAAACCCGAAGTACTCGGAGAAGGATTTGTCCCAACACCAATATGTGCACCATAGATCCAGCACTCTCTCTCCTTGGGGCGAAACCGGACGCCGCGGTGATACGTCAGCAAATAACTGCCTGAGGTACGGCTCGGACGTCACTTTGCGTACGTAAAGTTTTCAGCGAGATATTATCATAAATATACCCGCCTCCTTGTAAAGCACCCCTTATTCTTGTCATATTTTAAAGAAACTTGAACTTTCTCGACAGATTTTCAAAAAACTACTCAAATATCAAATTTCATACAAATTCATCCAGTGAGCTGCGATTTGTTTCATGCGGACGGACAGACACGACTAAGGTAACAGTCGCTTTTCGCAATTTTGCGAACGCGCCTAAAACGTGTACACCACATAAATAGATAAAATTAATATCTGTAATTTTGCATACGG
Organism: Coptotermes formosanus; assembly: GCA_013340265.1. Classification (NCBI taxonomy): domain Eukaryota; kingdom Metazoa; phylum Arthropoda; class Insecta; order Blattodea; family Rhinotermitidae; genus Coptotermes; species Coptotermes formosanus. The sequence goes on from BLKM01000706.1 coordinate 242,278, forward strand.
GTTCTCACGGTGGTGTCTACAAATATTGCTGTCTACTGGGATGTGATGTGAACACGTAATTACCAACGGTTCGGAGGAAACTGTTGCCTCCGTCACGGAATCACATCCCAGAAGCCATTAGCCCACATAAGTTTAAAATAACACAGAATGTATACAGATCATCAAAATTCCAGTAACTAACTAACTCCATGGAGCAGAGCCCTTCCTGAGAAGCCAACAAGTCCTCAGCTAGTCAAGAAATTCCTCGCATTTTATGGAACCCGAACATTCATTGCTGCATTTACAACAGCCCGCCACCTGTCCCTATCCTGAACCAGCTCAATCCAGTCCAACCCCAATCCCATTTCTCGAAGATCCCTTTTCATAATCTTCCATCTACGCCTGGGTCTCCCAAGTGGTCTCCTTCCCTCAGGCCTCCCTACTAAAATCCTGTATACACCTCCCCTTTCCCCCATACGTGCTACATGCCCCGCCCATCTCATTCTTGTCAGTCAAAATTTCAATAATAAAATTCATGTTTAGCCAACGGCTAATTGGCTATTTTAACAACAGACTTTATACGCACTGTATGACAGTCCATATCACGAAGGCTTTCGAATGTCTAGAATGCGTTCGGTAACTGCGCTTCAGAATGCATTCTCACTGTTGTTACAGCATAACTGCACTCAATTGAAATTTAAAAAAAACCGTCATTGTAATACAAGTGCATCAATTATGGACTAGCTGGGGCCTCTCACAGCAGTGCACGAAGCACATTCCTCGCATACTAGCAGGGTAACTACGCAACACGACGCATCTACCGAAAATATACAGCCTCGAAACGGAATTTAGGTCTACCAAATTGAAGAAAACTGCACCATAGACATGTAAAGATACATACCAGGGGTGCACAAAACCCAGCTGCCAGGTCGCCGTGGCGACTGAATTTTGTACGGTGGCGCCTAATACGGGCGGGTCCTGAGTGTGAGACTTGCTTCATGTCACCACTCTGGCGGCTAGAATATTGAGGTGGCTCCTAGATTTATGGAAAATATTTGCATCCCTGACACAGACAGCCACTCTTTGAACACTGCAATCTCCATTCTAAATACCTCACGATTTGCGACTTTCAAGGTTCTTGCAGCGGTTTAGCTGAGGATTTCTCTCTTGTTGGTCATGACGCTAAGTCACTGGGTAATTGGATCCCGATGTTTCGGCAGAACATAATGCCCACAATAATTCGGGAGCCAATTACCCACTGATGCAGCTTCATACCCCACAAGAAAGGTAACCCCAAATTTCGAATTACTTAATTGGATTCAAGGACAGTTATGTTTTACGCAGACATCAGTTTTGATGGATAAACAGGATTTAAAATTAGTTACGCCTAACAAATAATTATTATACAGAAGATCATCCGCGTTCAGGTTGTTTCGGAACTGAAACACACAGGACTGGCGCTATTCACTTTAAAGTGTTATTTATTGCCACAAATTTCCCACAGTTATATTAAGCACGTACATCTCCTAGGCAAAGCTTTGGGACTCCAATTATCTATGTCTAGTTGTACAAATGAATAGAGATATGAAGTAGGAAATGTCTTCAGCTAATATTTGTTTAACCCTTTCCGAGCCACAAACGAGTTAGGATTATATGGATATTAAACCAACCCCCCAAAGCCTTGTATTATCCCAGACCTGTGACGTCAATGAAACTTTTACCATCTCTCTCTGTACTTATGTAAGTTAACCATTTATAAGTTTCCACACAGATCTACATTATACAAACAAAATGAGCCATATTTACTAACCGTTACTGCGCATGTAAAGTGACATTTGAGTTACCGGTACCTAATGACTGTTCTGGTTAAATACGCTTCTGATATGAAAACTAGGTCGTTAATGGTGAACCCGGTGTAAGGAAGTAGCCTCATAAAAGTACTGGTATTTACTGCAGGCAAAACAACTTGGTGTAATATTTCTGAAGGATTCAGTGTACCCTGCTACTGAAACACATGGAAGCTATAAATTTAAACGGAGCCGTATAAACGACAGACTGCCGTACACAAGCAACGCTCAGTCAATGACACAGCCCAACTCAGTAGTTCATCGGCCCTGTAACAAAGTGTGACTCGGATGCATTTTTATGCGGTTCTTTGCAGAAAATCCGTAAAACAAAAGCATGCAAATAATCGTGCCGCCTGTTCGCATGTCTCGTCTCTAAAATTACTTAACAGATCTTGATTAAATTTGGTATTACTGGGTGCGCCGATCCCAGTGATCGTGGGGTCTAAGGTGTGGGTTTGCAGCGGCTTGCTTCTTGGGATTGTTGGCTCGAATCCTTCCGGGGGCATTGATATCTATCTCTTGTGAGTGTTGTGTGTTGTCAGGTAGAGGCCTCTGCGTCGGGCTGATCACTCGTCCAGAGGAGTCCTAGCGAGTGTGATCGTGAAGCCTCAATAAAGAGGACGCCCTGGACGAACAGGGGCTGTTGCACCAATGAAAAAAAATCAGGGGGTGTAGGTCTAAATTCTTTCAAATAACCTGATTTTATAGACGCCTATCTCCAGATATCTGATGCCGTGTATTCTGGTCGAGTCATTAACATTTCGAACTAACCTACTGCCTATATCTAAGGCAGTTTTCTTCTACCTCCGTCTTCAACACACATGGTTTATTCTATAAAGAAATGTACGCAGCAAGTTCATTCGACACGTTGGTAGCTTTCTACCATACTAGGTGACGTCACATCCCATAATACACCGATCTTCATATTCACCTCGAATCTCGCTTAATTTGATTTTGCTTCGCCATTTTTACCACCTAACGCTTTACATGAAGTTGAGATGGAAAAGTCACGGATTCTGTCGTAAACGACTGACCGTACAGTAAGACATTTGGTGTATGATATAAGATATATCTCTCACACAAAGATCTGCAGCGCAATACTGCTGAGGTGATTAGGCCCGTTACTTTGTTACGAAAACCATTATGATTTGGAAAGCAATCATATCGGACATGGAACATGTGTGATTCATTTTTCTCTGTCACTTCCATTTGAAATATTTTCTTCGCGTTGATAAATCGTTGACGACTTTATGATCGAGTTGCGCGCAAAAAGTATGTAAATTTTCGTGTTAAGTAAAAGTAATTATTAACGTTATAATATTTTAAAGAACTTGGACTGGGTCTAAAAACTTCAGCTCCAGTACTAAATTTCGTAGAGATCGGTTCAGGGCCTGTCCTCTCCTTACATTCTAACAGATAGGTGGAAAAACACTGCAAGGTTAATGTGTGCGTTTATGTAATTTATCGTTACGAAAAGGCCATAATGTATTCTATTTACGCTTTTTTTCCTTATGTAGCTGTTATGCAAACCTCAATACAACGGTATATGTAATTGGTTGACCAACATCAATTGTAGCGGAATACATATATTATTAATTACATTTGACTGGCTTCTTTCGAGAATAACAATGCTAATGCGCAAATACCCATCCATTTCTGACACACACACACACACACACACGAAAGAACACACTGCATGGCCTCCATAAACAAGCAATATGTCAGAACGGGTTCACAAATGCCAACACGTCCATCCGTTACATCTGAGATGTAATTTACAACGCCCCTCTTCTTCTTGTTATGCCTGTGACACGGTATATATAACATTTGACATGCAGAATCCAGATGGCGCCAGCGACAAACCCAGTTGAGCCACTAACGACCCTTTCCCCTGATGTAATGGTTGTCTGCTGTGTTTCTGCTGGTCGCGTCGAAACTTATTGGCGGGCAGCTCTGCGTTCACAATTAATTAAACGTTACGTAATCGCTTAACATTTGTGTTGAATTACGCAATAACTGGCATTACTTAACATCTGGTCAATTTACTCTCAAAACCACAAGCATGAATAAGGATGACATCATCAAAAATTGCCTTTTAAAACACTTTATTTACTTTAGCTCATCACTGGTTTCCTCCGTCATGTTTAAAGATGTCTACTGGTAAATACGGAGTATTTTCTAACATAATTCATCGTACAAGCAAAGGTAAAGAATTGTCATTAAGAATGTGTTGTGGTGTTAATATATTGCGGAAAATGTGGGCAATGTGACAGAACGTAGGACTGCAATGTCAGGTAGCTACGAGTTAAAATGTGATAGCAATCACCTCAGAGATTTAATAAATCATGAAGGCCTTTAGTGATAGATAATTACGGAAGCATATAAGACAGAACATAAAAACCTGCAGTTTTCATCGGGATTACAGGCGACAAAGCGTGCTCAGTTGACCAATTCCTATAAAGTTTCTATGCTCAGTCTTTGGTTATAAGGACAGTCTCAGAAATGTCGCATTTTATTCCCCATGAACACAGCTTATCGTGCCAAAGATCACCGCATAGAATATAAAATTTACTGATTCCAACAAAAACACTGACTATGATTACGTCACAACGTCCAACAAAAACAGGGACTGTCACAACATCACGTCCAACAGAAACAGGGACTGTCACTACACCGCAACGTCGAACAGAAACAGGGCTGTCACTACATCGCAACGTCCAAGAGAAACAGGGACTGACACATCACAACGTCCAACAGAAACAGGGACTGTCACTACACCGCAACGTCCAACAGAAACAGGGCTGTCACTACATCGCAACGTCCAAGAGAAGCAGGGACTGACACATCACAACGTCCAACAGAAACAGGGACTGTCACTACACCACAACGTCCAACAGAAACAGGGACTGTCACTACACCACAGCGTCCAACAGAAACAGGGACTGTCAATACATCACAACGTCCAACAGAAACAGGGGCTGTCACTACATAAAAACGTCCAACTAATGACGCTGTTATTCTTCTTCTTCTTCCCAGGCAGCCTAAAATTTTAATCTTTATAAGACAGGTCATGAGGTCTGTAGGAAGTACAGCAATGGCCTCACTTTACTTCAGGATCCTGCTTACGCCACATGGTGACGTAAAACGAGAAGTCCTATAACACGTTCGTATGGCGTTGTGCCACAGCAAAGAAGACACCTGCCACATGTCACACATACTGAATCAATGGCCCCAAATCCCACGTCCGCATGTGTTCGAAGTACATCATGTGAAGCAGCATCAACGCACTGCTTTTAGACTTCATAATACAAAATTGGCATCTTACAAAGCAGTCACACGTGCACATTAGTGCTGACATTAATTATGCGTGGACTGCATTTCTACTCACTCATAGCCCACGTCTTAATAACAGGATGCTTAACTAAATATACGAATAATTTCGTATTGTGGCTTACAGGTCCTATGAATTTCTGTCTCCCACACTTCTGTTGCTCCTGAAGTCTCACTGATTCATCTCTCCTATACGTACCGTTATCCCGTTCTTATATCGAAAACGTTACTTAATCCCATAAGATAAGACGTTAAGCGCGTTCGGGCTGCAATATATATTGAAAGTGGCATTTACTGAAACGCAATTTGACCTAGCCAGCAGCAGCTCTTGTTTTGCGGATATTAACAATGCAACTCCGAACTGTGGGGCAGGCTATTGATCCACATAAAAGCTCTTTTCTGTGTTTGCTCCTGTTCAGAGACGCAGGCGCCTTTGTCTGTGAGTTCGCTACACAGAAGCACTAGCACTGCTACGTAAACCCTTGTTCTGGAAACAACGACGGGCTGAAAGAGTTTATATTATGTGTAGGTAATCCTGCATAGGTGAATAGCAGATACAGCAAACGTAATATTTTAACTTAAGAATGTTCTCAAAATATCGAAGCTGCAGAGACTGGCAATGTGACAAGGTCGTGAAATAAAACATGAAAGAGGTATAAATATTTTAGAGGAAATACAAATAACTGCGGTAAGGATAATTCATAAGACAAAACGAGGTACAGGTTGAATATCCTTTATCCGAAATTCCGAAATCCGAAAACCTCCAAAATCCGAAACTTTTTGCGCGCCGACATCAACACAATACTGTACAGATGTAGATACTTGTGAATAAATTCAGTGACCAATTTGAGGTAGTAATTAAATTCAATGCCCAGTTTGTTTTTATACGCTAAATAAAACCTACATATTCACAAGCTGTATATGAAACATAAATGGATTTCACATTTAGATTTGGTTCCCATCCCCAGGCTGTCTCATTATAATACGCAAATATTCCAAAATCCGAAATCCGAGACACTTCCGGCCCCAAACATTTCGGATAAGGGATGTTCAACTTGTATGAAAAATCGCAAGTGAATACGTTTAACATCCCGTAAATACATGCATAAAGACAAAAAGGTAGGTTTTTATGCAACGTGATTTAAGATACAGGATAAATGAAAAACACAGTTACCATAGACCCTAAACCCGATAAAATACACTTAATTTACGGAGAAACCCCTAACAGCCTACAATTGGTCTCCTCACTTTTGACGGCCCTTTTGGGCCATTAATAAGAAAATTCAAGTAATGACAGAGAGAAGTGTACGAACATAAAATACTGCATATAACAGCAAATCACTTACGTATATACAGATATAAAAAACACAAACGTTAAAAATAAACAGTTTAACCTTTTAAAGCCTAGCGGTAACTTTACGTACCACCAGGTTTAACATTAAAAAATTCTACGTGGTGCCCACATTGCGTTTATGTGTTTTGTACGGATCTCAGAACAAACAGCAACTTTTGCCTTGTAAAACATTAAGAGACTGGTTTTTATAACCGAAGTGGAGAGTGTTTACAGCGCGGTACGTACTGAGTCCTTATATAAAACAGATACGCTTCGTCTTTAAAGCGTTAATATTAAAAAATTCCACGTGGTGCCCACATTGCGTTTATGTGTTTTGTACGGATGTCAGAACAAACAGTAACTTTTGCCTTATAAAACATTAAGAGACTGGTTTTTATAACCGAAGTGGAGAGTGTTTACAGCGCGGTACGCACTGAGTCCTTATATAAAACAGATACGCTTCGTCTTTAAAGGGTTAATTGGCCAATATTTGATTCAAATATCTATGTCCAACCTTCTTGAATTAAATTCAATCCACTTTTCAATTTAACAGTTTTATAAGAGAATGGTTTCCTTATCTAAAATGATTATGTTACTTTCACGTGTAATACGTGGATATAATAAACTTATATGACACGCACGTAAAAAATCCTACATTAGAAATATTTTGTCCACACATCTAATATTTGGAAATCATGACAAGATATACGAGTACATATAAATTTTCATATATATGAATTATATATAATATTACATATTACACATTATGTATAATTATATATATATAAATCGTCATCAAGTGTGGCGAAGTACAAGTATCGTCATCTGGACTTTATTCGGTCCAGTCCTGAATGCACAGTGTGTGGGGTTTGTGGAATGTCTCGGTATGACACTCCTTAGTGTTTACAGCCGACACATGTAGAAGACTAATTATAAACAATTAGGAGCTTCTCCCTAAATGAAACTTATTTGTTGGTCTTAATTACTGTGACTTCAGAAAGAAATATACGGTAACATACAACTCTACAAAAAGAAAATTCTCAATAAACTGCACAGCACAATAAAGTTGTGCTTCATTTCTCACAACATATAATAAATCCGCTGGTTTTCACTAAATCGGGTATGCTAAGCACAGAACCCGACATTCTCACGTAACTGCAGCTCACGTTTAGCATCCTTTGTGCTAATTTGTGTGTAATAAATATTAATATAAGCAGCTCAAGCTTGTTAAACAATTTTAAACAATTAGGTTCCTAAAAATGGAATAACATTCTACTCGCCAATAAACCATAAAATTCCCTCAGTCTCACATTCCCTTTCTCAAATCACAGGCCGCCCCACAAAATGTACCTTCTAATTCCGCCACAGATCATTAAGTGGTATTTATGACATTTAAACTTATGTTATCCACTGCGGTCATTACCACGAAATGATACAAAAATACTGCTTCGGGATTGGCAATCAGCCTATAGGAATTGGTTAGAAGTTCTTTTCCCTTTACGTTATTTTGTTGATCTGTTATTTCGAAAGAAAACATCCTGTGAAAGGTCTGCCAAGGACTGGCGGACGCATCGCAGCGTCGTAATTACTGCAGAGCGCCGGGGTTAGCTTATCGTCTTTCATAACAATTTTATTATACCGGTAGGCTGAAAGTTTAGCTTTCGTTTCAACGCAAAATCCTTTCTCATTTCATTCACATCCTAGTACCCTGGAACTTGTGCATATAGCAACAATTAGAAGAAGAAAGACAAGTTCATAACTATGCCCTTATAACACTCTTTCACTGAACTTAATATTTCAATTATTACCAACACCCACATAGTATTAAAAAACCTTCAGAAGGTCTCTAAAAATACTGGTATAAGCGCCACTTCCCTACCTTATCTGAATCAGGAACTGTCTGATTATGTGAATTTTGACATAAAACAAACCTCTAAGTTGCGTCACGCTAGTTTGTAATTTCAGGCAAATACAAGAACGGTTTCAAGAAATATAACAAGCTTCCTTTGTGACAACAAACAAGGCATGTGAAGAACAGACTGACAGAGTGCAGATTTGTGTCTCAACAGACTCTGAAAGACGAAATAACGTTTATCCAATAAAAGCACAATTTGAAACAGACATACTGACTTACACACATATCTCCAGCCTCACTTCTTACGTAAGTATTTAACGCAATAGACATGGATGTTGTGCATTTTCTGGCTCCTCTAAATTAAAATTTGTTGTTTTTACATTATATCAGTAGATATGCATGTTTTTATAACACCTCACCATGCCAAAAGTCACTTGACACTCTGTGTTTAACATGTTTCCTCTAGTGTCAAGTGACTTCGAGCCAACCTATTTCCACACAGTTTGCACGTGTATTTACATTGTACCGCAACATTAGTACAGGAAAAATGGCAAGACCTTTCAAAGCTGTATTATATGGCAGAGCTGTTAAAATAAAATTTTTAAAAGCTACAAATGTGCAAATTATAATATTATCTAACATTATAAACATTGAGAATGTAAATTAATGAATATCACACTAATAATAAAGAACATTCCTTAACATATCCCATCTCAAAAGGGTCATGCAGTAGAAAAATTTAGTCCAGCACTCTAAACCTAACCTTCTGCACGCATTGGACTGAAGGTGCAAACACATAAATTCTGTCTGAAGACAGGACGACAAAGCACTAGAAACAAATGTCAGAAGAAATAAGTGTTCTTTCTTTACATTGCTCATACTGTGCATTGTCAATAATCAAACCACAGTCTTCAGTCCAGTAAAATGCACTTTATGTAGAAAGCATGAACGGAAGGACAATTGCATAAAAACTGTGGTCAAGGCACCGGAAGAAGTTGAAGACCTACGCATATATAGAAGCATAATTTAAATACGTCTCTTAAAGAAATTCGTTATAAAGGTTTAGACTACTTTGTTCTGATGCTGGGTGCATTTGACAGGTTCGTTACCATCGGCTGTCCGGCGGCTCGGAACAGCTCTTTCTGCTGGAGCCAACAAACTAAGGGTGGGAACAGAGCCAGCCGCTGAAAGGCTGTCCTTTTTTGCAAAAACATTCACAAATTCCAAAAAGTCAGTCACCATAAGTACAACACACCATCGTCACAAGCCTTTTAGGCTAGACAGTCCTGGTCTGGTTCGGCGGAGGGCTTTGGCGGACCCAGCAACATATCTGCACGTTAAGTAACACACAGATTCATTTCTTAACTATCTAAACTATCGGTTCCTCATGAAAGAACCATCTCCATGGATTCATAGGGTTCTCTGGACTGTCATCCGCGTCAAGCGGTTGAAAGATCCCCGAGTTCATCCCCAGATGATGGAAATGATGGTGCTCTCCAAAACATTGATTTATGTCAGTTTACACGGTTGTTAGTCCCACCAAGACCTTAATAAAAGTTTTTAGTTTTCAAACCGTTAAGCTGATACGATGAATTTAGTAGAAGCTACGCAACTGATAACTAGAATGATTAATTTCGAGATTATTCAAAGCAGTGATCCATTCCTGGAGGCTTTACAGCTATCGCAATTTAAAGCTGCTATGTAATTACATTAATTATTTAATTTGTTCTGTAAATCCTTTAATGAATCAAACTTTATTCGTATTAAAACGTATTTTGAGTGTTCCTACATTTTCATGGCTTTTAACCTAAAAAAATTTTACTTATTTATGCTGTTCCATGTAACCACTAACCATAATGTCCAAGCTAAAACAACATTTAAGTTCTGAGTAAATTCGTTCTCATGTCTGCACAAAAATAAACAGCAGTTTCTCATACTGCTCTATGTCATCCTCAAGTATAAACAATCCACGTTGACTACCACGCCACAAACTTCACCACTGCAGTGTACAGAGACTCAGTACTGACAGTCCTTATATATAAACCGTATCTCATCAATGAAGATAATGAATAAACTGAAATGTACAGCGTAGAAACTTTTGCGTAACTGCAGCCACAGGTGGTACAAATGGCTTCGTTACTTCGCAGTATGGCCGCGCGGTCTAAGGCGTAGTTCTGCGGCCGAGCGCTTGCTGGGATCGCGGGTTCGAATCCCACCGGGGGGGGCACGGATGTTTGTCTTGTACAGTGTTTGTGTTGTCAGGTAGAGGTCTCTGCGACGGGTCGATCCCTCGTCCAGAGGAGTCCTACCGACTGTGGTGTGTGTCTGAATGTGATCAAGTGAAATCACAAAAACCCCCGACACCTGCTGTGAACAAGTAGGTAGAAGAGGTAAGGACTAAGTAAAGTAAAGTACTTCGCAGTACATTAAAACACCACATAAAGATCCATTGAAAACTCAGCGCACATGTACCGTGTGCCCAAAAAGCAGTGTATACATTGTATTAATTCATTCTTAAATCAACCAACAAGTAGCTATGTAGGAGTGTAGGTTTCAGTACAACATTCAGACGCAGCAAATAGCAGTAGATACAGATTTAGAGAAGGGATGTTCTCTAAATACATAAAACATGGTGTTCATATAATGGTGTTAAAAAGTTTCTTCATCGTTAGCTTCAGGTTATGATTAATTTTTGTGGAAAAAATGAAGGGCACAAATATTAAGGCTAGCGCAATGTAAAGAAGCATGTTCACACAGCAAGGCAGTCGAAATTGTAGATATTGCGACTAACCAGATGGTACAGATTTGTCTTTAAAAATCGCGCATCAAGAAATTCCCTGTTGTTATCAAGTTCTAATTTTTAATAACGTATTCAAAACAGCCCCCCCCCCATACAAAACATCATGCACGAGTTCAATCCAGGCCATATGTCCAGTCTAGAGTCGCTAACATTACGTGCGCCTGAAGCTAGGGGCCTTGTGGGATTAATCCCGCTATACAATAAACGGAATTCTACACGTACGAACTCCCAGTTCTGTCCCCAAATCTCAAATTCCCATGAAGTCCTTTAACAAAAAAAATCCTTAGGGATAAATTTTCGACAAAGTAGTCACTGGCTTGAGTCTATGATATGACAGTATAATTATATGTGACGTGCCGTATCACACGACAGATCTCAGCACTTGCTTGCACGTGATGTGTATAACGTGCACGCCAACTTTCAATCCGGAAACGGAAATCGCCTACAACATGGTTAATGTCCATTAGGGCTTTCCTGAAACCACAACCCATCATAACCTGCCCCAGCAGCGACATTGCACTCATATCTGAACAGTTATAAGGGATTAGGAAGAGGAAGAAACACATGTACCTTATTTTAATTTTTGGAAAATTGTTGAAATTAAGTTCTGTTTTACAAATAAAATTCTTCCCTGTAGCTTTGTGTGGATGTGACAGCGTCTAAATAAAGATGTTTGCTGCATTTGAATAAAATTTGCCTGCATAATCAATAATTGTGAATCTCCTTACCAAACTAAGGGGTTGTGCAGTGAGTTGAAAGAAAGGAGGCCAAGAAATAACGCAATTACTTCGCCGCATTTCCAAAACAAGGTACACATAAATCAATATCAGACTGTAACAACCGAAGGAAATAACTAGAACAGGAAGAATAGTAAATGTTTGGCCCCCTAGACTGGACTGCACACTCATTAAAAAAATACTTTAAAACGCCTGATTCATACCCTAGAGATTCTTGCTTCAAATAAAGTCCGATGTTTTACGCGATATTCCTAATTACATCATGCACATGCTACAATATTGCCTCTAATTTGGTCACAATACCTCCCACAAAATTCCTTCCATTTTACTACTCATTAACTTTTGAAGCCTAGCGGTAACTTTACATATCACCAGGTTTAACATTAAAAAATTCTACGTGGTGCCCACATTGCGTTTATGTGTTTTGTACGGATCTCAGAACAAACAGCAACTTTTGCCTTATAAAACATTAAGAGATTGGTTTTTATAACCGAAGTGGAGAGTGTTTACAGCGCGGTACGCACTTAGTCCTTATATAAAACAGATAGGCTTCGTCTTTAAAGGGTTAATCTCGCTACTAGGTGACGCTGGGTAGCAAAAGCGCTGGTAAACACAAGGAAATATTCCTGTAGGTTTGCCTATTCTTATGCATTACTTTGAAGTTAAGAAAGCCATAAAAGATAAGCTGCACCGAAACGGATGTTTGCTTTGTCAGCTGAGTGGTTCACATTGGCTGCAGCACGCTCTGAAGAAATCTCCAATATCACTTCCATATGCAGAACTTTCTAGTCTGAAAGTGCAAATCCCTGAAGATAAGCTTCAGGCAAGACAATACAGTGAACCAACCTACACAGTTTTATACAGTCTCCCGATATATATACACATCTCTTGTCAGAAAGTCTGAAGGAAAGAAACCATTTGGGAGACCTAGGTACAGATGAAAGGGTAATATTAATATAAAGGTCAAAAACAGGATACTAGATTTGGACTGAATTAATGTGGTTGAAGATACGGATCAATCTAGGCTATTTTAAACGCAGTAATGAAATTCTGGTTCAATAAGAGGAGAAGGTAAAATAAACTGCATGCGATCTGAGGCAATATACTCGTATCATAAAGGTACTACAGCCCATTATAAATTTTTATTTCCGAAATTTTCATGTGGCAATATAAAGACAATGTAAATAAAAATCGAGAATCTGTTGCAGTTGACAGAACCCACAGGCCTCAGGAGTAAACGGCGACATTACACAGCGCAGCAATTGTGTACAGTGCTTCGAGTGATCAGTCGGGGAAACCAGACAGGAAGACAAGTGTTTGAACAACGACTGGACAGGAAAGGGCGTTACAATACACCATCCACTGCGCGTCTGCGTTTAAAAACAGCAGTGGAACAGTGCCTTCACACGGTGCAGCTGTTCACGTTTTTGAATTGTGTCCTACGTTATTCTGCGCAACTCAGCAGTCCCCAGTGCCCATTTGTTGAAGGTACTACCTGACAAGATAAGGCCATGCCATGGCTCAGGCGGTCAGCCGCCGGCATCCCACCGCGGAGAGCCGGGTTCGATCCCGGGTCATTCCATGTGGGATTTGTGGTGGACAAAGTGGCACTGGGACAGGTTTTTTCCCCCCGAGTTCTTCCGTTTTCCCCTGTCAATTTCATTCCACCGGTGCTCCATTACTAGTAAACGGACAAAAAATAATAATCATCTTCGTCATCTTCATCATAGGGTTGCACAAGAAGCCTCAAGACTGCGGTGCGTCCGTAGCGTCTGCTGCGGGGCCCTTCACCACTAAAAAAACTGACAAGATAAGCATGTCGCAGAACCGTACCTTATGTGCCCTTGTATTTGGCTGATTATGTACCAAAACTATTATCACAAAACTTGCATATCTATCTACAATTATATACAATCCGATGTACCCGAAGATCTGATACACGAGACACCGGGTTAGCCGAGGTGGTTACTGTGATAAAGCATAGGGAAACGGACGCGGAATGAAAGAAGGATCTGTTATAACCGAAGTTCTTATAACCGAGGCCGACTGTATACGTATACAAACAAACATATTTTCAATGTGTCAATCTGTTGTGTAAGACAAACACTTTTACGGAAATTGAAAATTTTCAAGTTTAATCTCGTGTGAAGCAAAATTAAAATTACATTCATTCCACGTACACCCCCAAATACCAAATTTAATCGAACTCGGTTAAGAAATGCCTGAGATAAAACATTCGGAAGAAAAGGCATCTGCAATACAGATTTAAGCATCGCGTTCAAAAACACATGAGACAGATATTTAAACAATAATGACACATATCCTGCGTCTTGTATACATTTATTGTGCTAAGAATTTTGACAAGATCGACAGGATTTTATGCAAAGTACATACTGAGCTGTATCAGTGCGAACCAAAAGACGCCAAATACTAAATTTAATTAAAATCCTGTAAGTGTTTAGCGAGTTAAGATAGTAAACATAACAATTTAATTTTTTAGGTTTTCACAGCGGTGTGGTTGAGCATATACCTTTCAAGATTAACCCTTTAAAGGCAAAACATCTGTTTTATATAAGGTCTCAGTTCGTACCGCGCTGTAAACACTCTCCACTTCGGTTATAAAAACCAATCTCTTAATGTTTTATATGGCAAAAGTTGCTGCTTGTTCTGAGATCCGTACAAAACACATAAATGCAATGTGGGCACCACGTAGAATTTTTTAATGTTAAACCTGGTGGTACGTAAATTTACAGCTAGGATTTAGAAGGTTACGGTATTCGTTCCTTCAATACGTCGCGAGCCGGTTACTCAGTGACGCAACGTCACATCACAGAAAGACGGAATACTCACCAACCCTGCTTTACGATCATTTCAGGAAATGAACGCAACAATGTTAAACCTCAGGGAATCCAATAAGGATAACCATATGGTGCTAGAAATTAGGTCATGAGATATGGAACCTCGCAGACTGGGGTGCTTGGTTAGGCCACGCTACTTGGCTGCGAAATTCAGGCAAGTGTTCGTTCATCGCGACACGAACAGTTAACTATGCACACTGCTCATAGCTACAATAAAGACGCAGAACCCTCTCGCTACGCAGTACCACAAAATAGAAAGTTATTTCCTAAACCATGACAAACGGCTTCGCTAAACCAGTACAACAGCCAGTCATCACCCGACGTATTTAATTATTTTCTGAAGCAATATTTTTTTGGAACAGAACTACCGGTTTTCTAGATGAACAGCTTCCTGTACGAAACTAATAAAACATACAAAAACACTAATCACCAACAAATACACAAAGAGAGTTTCATCATCAATTGTAACACACTCGTACATGTTTCGACCCTGCTGGGTCATCTTCAGGGAGAACTTTTTGTTATAGTTACACTACGGTTGCACTTTTTATATGAGTGAGAATGTGCTGTTGACTGTGTACTGCATTGTTTTTGGAGGCGTGAACTGTGTGCCGTCCCGGCTTGCAAGCC